>JAMKQA010012877.1:0-16843 GCA_024699735.1 Posidonia australis
AGAGCCTCCACACGAAATCTCCTCTAGTTGTCTTACAAAAGAGCCAACCCTAATAAGAGCATTGGATGGCCTTATATAGTGGCTAATCATCCATGACAAAAATGCCCTTACACATATATAATATTCAAGACACATTCACACATGACTATGCACGACACTGCACTGACAAATCTCACTGCTGGCAGCACGTCTTCTGACAGCGAGATTTCCTCCCCTATTCCTAGTGGCGATTTGGGTCCTTCTCACCCACGTCTCTCTGCCAGCGAGATATCCTCTGACGTGAGAATATCTTCTGACATTCTCGACGCTTCTATTCCTCTTCCCTTATCTGACTCTCGATTTTCTCCTCTCCTCTTCCCCACTTCCGCTGAGGAGCACTCGGAGTGGACGACGATTTGTCGCCGAAAGGAGCCTTCTCCCCTGGTTAGTTTCTGTCGAGCTTCTAAGCGATGCTTTTCTTACGGCCTCCTTGGCCACACTAAGGCTAACTGCAAATATAATGGCTTATGCTTCCATTGTCTCTTCCCCACTCATTCGGTGGCCATCTGTAAATTTTTTCAAGAAGGCAAAAGAGAAGAACGCCCTTCCAGAATGACAGGTCTCTCTCCTCACTCCCCGACTGTTATTCCTCCTTCCGAAGCCACTTGTGACCTCCTTCTGTCGCTTTCATTTTGTGCCTTAGTCACCTCCCATTCCACACAACTAACTAAGGAACTATTAAAGCACCATATATCCACCCACTGGCCTTTGGCTTCAGGTGTGGAAGTTAGACTCTCCGCACTCGGAAAGTTCCTGCTTAGATTTCCGTCCCCAAAAATAAAGACATACACTCTCAATCTCTACGGCTCATCCTTGCAATCCCTCCCGACCTCTTATGTTCATTGGTCTCCGCAAACTAATGCGGTCTTTACCCTTAAGGAGGAGGGTGTGTGGGTCAGGCTTGAAGGCATTCCATATCATCTGTGGAATGTAGACGTTTTTAAATGCATGGTGGCTGATTTTGCCAACCTCTTGGAGGTAGACCTCTCCCATGACAATGCAAAACAATAAAGCTTTGCAAGGTGCCGTATCCAGTTGCACTACGGTAAAGAACTCCCGAACACTCGTTTTTATGCCTTTGGTAGGATTGTCTACCCGATTAAGTTTAGGGCAAGTTGGGATCTCTGTGATCCCTCTGCTCAGGAGCCGCTCAACACCCACCCCCAACAAACTTCCTGGACTGCTAGACCTTCACCCACCCCTCACCAGAGAGCCCCCCCTCCAAGTAGGAAAGCCTTCAAACCCACCAAGTCATGGCGTGGCAGTAAATCAGGCAAAAAACAAGGGATCAATGTATGGACCAGATCCCACTCCCAGCCTCAACCCAGTGGCCCCTCCCTAGGATCGGCGGGGATCCTGCCCACCCCCCAGTGCCCCCAGCTCAGAAGGCTGGTACAAAGCTTCTCCTTCACCTACTACTTCTGAGGGCTGGATTAAGTCCTCCCCCACAACTCAAGCTTCAAACGGTTGGTATAAGGCCTCGTCTTCATCTAAGGCGTCTGTATCTTCACTAGTGAACGAGCCCAGCTTTGTCCAGACTGAGATCCGTGCCAGAAATCTCTCCATGGGGAAATTCCAAAAGCTGCTGGCGCTTTATGACTGTGTGGAGAAGGAAGTTGCCACTGATACACCCCAGCTCACACATCCCTCTCATCCTGGCACCCCCATTCACGCTCCAAGTACTTCTGATCTCTCTTCCCAGATCATGCCTAGTGCTGTAGATTATGCTATTTATGCTGACACTCCCTCTTCCTCTGCTGCTTCTAATGATCATAATATGTCTGTCATGCCTGACCCTTTGCATTGGGACTCATACCAACAATTTCAAGATTTTTGTTCCAAAATTGGTATTCAGCTTAGGTCTCAGGACGAAGCCCAAAAGTTTCTTTCTCAAATAAGGTGTGATCAGGGGAAGTCCCCCTTATCACTGAATAATAGAGAGTGTCCTCATGAGAGGGTGAGTCCCTCTTGTTTTCCCTTTAAGGTTTCATGATTATAGGAGCTTGGAATATCAGGGGTCTGGGTGCGGGTACTAAAGCTAGGGGTATCCGTAATTTAATTAGATCTCAAAGATGTGATATTATTATTATTACGGAAACTAAAAAAGAGGAATTCTCCCCTGCCCTACTTAGACTTATTGGGGGTGAGAAGATCACATTATGGTCTTTTCTAGCCTCCTCTGGTGCCTCTGGCGGCATTCTTATTGGCTGGGATGGTAGGAAGATCACCCTACTGTCTCACAATTTAGGCATTTTTTGCCTCTCCCTTCATCTCCACTCTGTCGACGATAGTACTGAGTGGTGGCTCACTGGAGCCTATGGACCATGTCTTCCTAACCTCAAATCTGAGTTTATTAAAGAGCTCCGATATATTAGTCAAATGGTGAATGAATATTGGGTCATTGGCGGGGACTTCAATTTGATCAGATTCCCTCATGAGCACTCCTCTTACCTCAGGTCCACCACTCATATGTCCCTATTTAATGACTTCATCAACGCTAGTAGTTTGTTAGATATCTCTCCAGGTAATTGCTCCTATACCTGGTCTAACCTCCAACGGGTCCCCACGTTGGTGAAGCTTGACCGTTTTCTTGTCTCCACATCCTGGGCGGCTAAGTACCCCAACTCCCATTGCTCTGGATTGACCCGGGTGGTTTCTGATCATGTTCCAATCCTATTAAAAACACTGAAACTACATTGGGGTCCGACTCCGTTTAAGTTTTACAAGGCATGGTTTCATTATGAAGGATGTCCTTCGTTCATCCAAGACTGCTGGACCATGTCCAGAGACCTGTTCCTCATTCCTAACCCTACCTACAAACTGAAGTTATTAAAGACAAATCTAAAAATGTGGATTGCTCAGGTTAATGCTTTGAGAAACCAAACCCTGAGAGAAATTGAATCCCGTATTCTTAGCATTGATACTCTGGCTGAGCACTCCAACATAGATAATGACACCTGGATAGAAAGAATTAACCTTAGAGATAAGCATCAAGAATTTCTAAGGGTCAACGAGATTCTCTGGAAACAGAAATCCAGAATCACATGGTTTAAGGAGGGTGACTCCAACTCAGCCTTCTTTCATAACATTGTCAACTCTCATAGGCGTACCAATGCAATTTTATCTCTCACTGTGGATTCTGCAGTAATTTCATCTCCCCAGGGCATTGAGGCTGCATTTGAGAGTCATTTTATCAGACTGTTCAATAGTTCTGTATCATTCCCCGTTGTCCTCAACTGGAATCTGTTGATTCACACTAAGATCAATGACCCTCATCTGCTGGAAATTCCATTTACACCTGAAGAGGTCAAGGGTAACCTTCATAGATTACCTGGGGACAAGAGCCCCGGACCTGACGGCTACCCTGTCTTTTTCTTCCAAACATTTTGGGAATTGGTCAAAGATGATATAATGGAAATATTTCATTATATATACACATCATCTGAGTCCGATACTCTTGCTTCTATCAATCAGACATTCTTAGCACTGATCCCTAAACGGATAGGTGCTAATACAGTCACTGATTTCAGGCCCATTAGTCTGGTTAACAGTATCTATAAGATTTTTACGAAAAGTTTAGCTTCCAGACTATCCCCAGTTCTAAATCATACAATAGACAGCTCTCAAAGTGCCTTCTTACCTGGCAGATCCATTGGAGATTGTTTCCTGGTAGCCCAGGAAACCCTCCACTACATGCACTCTACTAAAGTACCAGGCTTTCTCCTCAAATTAGACTTTGAAAAGGCTTTCGACAAGGTCAATTGGGACTTTCTCCTTCTGGCACTCTAGGGCTTAGGTTTTGGGGCAAAGTGGATAGCTTGGATTAGGATGTGTATATCTTTAGCCAGATTTTCCATTCTTTTGAATGGATCATCTCATGGCTTTTTTGGTTCATCCAACGGGCTTAGGCAGGGGGATCCATTGTCCCCTCTTTTGTTCATCATTGTTACCCATATTCTAAACTGCATGTTACAATTGGCCTCTAATAATGGTCTCATCAATGGGATTCAGTTCCCTGACAGGGCCTCTCAGGTGCTTAACATCCAATATGCGGATGACACTATCCTCTTCCTTGCTGAAGGTAGGGATAACATAATCAATATTAAACGTATCCTGTGCTGCTTTCAATCATGTTCTGGACTCAAGATTAACTTCTCAAAATCCTCAATCACTGGAATTCAGGTTGGGCAGGATGCTATTGACACTGCCTGTAACCTTCCTGAGTGCAAATCTGCACCCCTACCCATCACCTACTTAGGCCTCCCTCTCCATCACAGGAGAGCCACTAGACAGGATTGGTCCCCTGTCTTGGAAAAGATTGCTTCCAAGCTAGCTCATTGGAAAGCCAAGTTTCTCTCCTTAGGTGGAAGGTTAACCTTGATTAACTCTGTCCTGTCGGCTATCCCCGCATATTTCATGTCTGTCTTGCATATGCCAAGACAAATTCAGAAAGCCGTTGACAAACTTAGATTTAACTTCCTCTAGAAGTCTGACCCATCTGCAGACCATGGCACTCACCTTGTTAATCAAGGTGCAATTTGTAGACCAAAGAAGCAGAATGGCTGGGGGATTCTAAACCTCCGGAGTTTCAACCTAGCCTTAAAATCAAAATTGGTTTGGCAATTGCTTAACGGGGATAGTCATGCTATATGGACTGGGCTAGTCAAGGTCAGATACATGAAATTAGGGTATGGGGCTTTGCTTAACTCCTCCTCCACCCACTGTTCTCCTCTATGAAGAATCCTTAAAAACACCTTCCCTATTGTTAATTGTTTCTCCTCCTTCCGTCTGGGAAATGGGAAGGAGATTCTGTTCTGGGAACAGAAATGGAGGGATGGAGATAAATTGAAATTTCTGCTTCCTTTACTTTTTTCGGTCTGCAAATGGAAAAAAGCATCAGTGCTAAAAATACATCATATATTCACTACTGATCTCAATAATTTGCTAGATTACTCCAACATTTCATCTTGTGATTTGGATGTCTTGCAATCTCAACTGGACTCTCTGTCCGAAATATTGCACTCCACTACCTTTAGTGTGGATAGGGATGTTATCTCCTAGACTCCATCCCGCTCCTCTACCTTCTCTGTGAAATCATGTTACTCAAGACTGAATGATGACGGGCTCAGATTTGACCTGTTTGAGCAGATTTGGAGAACATTCGCTCCCGTCAAAGTCAAACTATTCTCCTGGCTTGTCATGCATAACAAAAATATGACTAAAGAAAACTTACTCAAGAGAGGGTGGATTGGTTCACCGATGTGTATTTTCTGTAAATTCAATATGGAATCCAATAAGCATCTATTCATGTTTTGTGATTTCGTTTCACGTATATGGCAGTTTTTTTTATACAATAGACTATATCCTGGATATTGTAACCTTGGGCACTTATATTGGCATAAACTCGGCCTCATTTTTCATTTAAGTGACATTAACTGGTTTCTTTTGATCCAGGTTATCCTTTGGGTAACCTGGAAAGAACGGAATGCCTGGATTTTCCGCAACATTTCTAAGCCTATTTTTGTTATTATTTATGATGTTATCAGACTAATGGAGTATTGGTTAGAATCTCTTCTACTAGGTTTTGAAAAGGAGGACGTGAGGAGCTCCGTGGCCTCAAAGAAGGCTGCCTGGGCTGAGAACTTCTCTGCCTCTTCTGATGCTCCTCCCACTTCCACTGACTCCATTATCCTGACTGCTGCTGCTATCCCTCCTACTGAAGCAATGGAGCAGTAGTTTGTCCCCTGTTTTTTTTGATAAAACATTAATGCCATTTTTTGTCCGTCTGTAATATTGGCAAGAACATTGCCTATTTTGTGATTGGAACTTGATTCCCCTGGTCTTCTCCTAGGGATTAATATTTAATACTAAATACTTACCTTTGCCAAAAAAAAGAAAGAAAAGTAGAATATAAACTTGCTTAAAGAGAAAAACATTAAGAAGTCATAATTTATTATAGAAGATGTGTCAAATTCACAGAAGCCTCAGAACACAAAACATATCTACTAGTAATATAGAAACCACGTTTTTGTAAAGAAGCATACGCAACATAAGAAACATGTCTTCGTAACATATGCAACATAATGTCACCATTCAAATCAATTTCATATAGATCCCTCGCTTTCAATCAATTCGTAATAAAAGTTGTGACTACCTTCCTCATACTATTTTTGCAAATAGATGTCTATATTGCTCAATGGTGGTGTACTCTCCTCAAGTTCTATTTCATCTTATGAGTTGTGACTATCCTTAAATTTCATTTCAATGGTATTCTCTCTTTCATTGTCATCTCATTTTGATGGTCTACTCCCAAACAAATCCCCTTTCTCTTTCATTGCAAGTATGTATATATTTTTTAAGAATGTGTTCCTAGAATTCACTGCAATTATAAATATATTTTTTTTGATAAAACTTGAAACAATATTCTTTACAAGTCAATTAAAATCCAAAATAAAAATTCCTCTCCTTCTGTAGATGATATTTTCTACTTTAGGTTTTATCAATCGTTGATTTTCTCACTTGCAAGAATTTTTGTCATCATGAAATTTAGGTATTTATAGTGAAGTAAAAAATAGCAAGTAGTGAAATATTTTAAGTATTCAAAATTTTCTTGTTGTTTTTGCAAGAAAACCTAATTTTTGCAGTGGTAAATCATAAAAAAAATTTGTTTAGAAATTTATATGTTATTTTTGTAGTGGTAAACCTAATTTCTACAGTGGTGAACCTAATTTCTCAATCGACTCAAGAAAACCTAATTTAAGAGGTTAGATTCTTATAGTTCAAGGTGACGACGAGGAATTTCACGACGATAGTGAGGTACTTCATGACAACGATGAGTGATTTCACAGTGAAGTTGAGGTATCTCATAGCGACAACAACAATGGATGGCTCCAAACTTGATTGATCTCCACGACCCATGACTATGACAACCGTAAGCAACCCAAGAGGACCTGATACCAAAGGTGACAGACATGATGGCGATGGCGACGGACCTGATGATCGACCGTGACATAGAGAAAGAGAAGAGAAAGAAAGAGAAGATGAAACGAACAGGAGCTCAGGAAAGCAAAGAAGAAAGAGAGGAAGAAAGGCACAGGAAATGGAGAAAGGAAGTGAGGAAGAATGAAAGAAACCCCAAAGAGAAAGAGAAGATCGTAAGATAAGGAGGAAGGAAAGAAAGGAAGATGGGTCGAGTCAACACAGGAAAGGGAAGAAAGCAAGAGACGTTCGAAGAAAAAAGAAAGGAGGAGAGTTTGTAAGAGAGTAAATATGTAAATTAACTATTGTTAGAATTTAACTATACATGTGGAACCTTTATTTGCGAAATAGGATTTTAAATAGTGTCCTAAAATCTAACTTCTACAAATACTCTTAAAAGTTTAACTTCTGAAAAAATCTCAGAATCTCACTTCTGTATTTAGAAGGTTCCAAACAGGACCTAAGTGTTCAATTCTCCTCTCTTCCTTTTTCTCTCTGTCTTCTGGCTTGAATTTAATGTCTAGTGGTTGGAACTCATGTTCATCCAACCATTGAAATACGTCATAGGCATAGCTACAGAGATAACATCGATTGGGATTTTTTTTGGAATGAGAAGTAATCTTCTTCATGTTCTTCTTACATATGAGACACCTCTTCAAATCAATGGATTTACTAAATGAGCATTCCAAGGTAGAACTCATGGCTACATCATGTAAATCTAATTTAGTCATTTCTACAAAAAATTGGTGTGCATAGTAAGAAACGGACAAAGACAACAAGTAAAAGAAGAGGAAAAAGAAAAGGAACAAAAATGATAAGAAGAATACAATTGCTTACCTATTTATAGACTAGAGACGAAGAGATTTAAAGATGAGAAAGATGACTTATTTTTAAAGAAAGAAGTCGGATTTGCAATTTGTCATTTCATTAACAACGATTATGAATTAGGGGCATTTTTATCATTTTACTGATAATAGTTGGTAAATAACGAGGTTGGCAACTATTGTCAACTTTATTCCTAAAGATGACTGGTGACTGTTAACCTGAGCTTGTATATGAAAGAGAATCGAAACATTAAGTTTCTACATAAAGGTCTTTAAAGAGTAGGCTCTATGAACTAATATATACAAACTTAAGGCTAAAGTATAAGAATTTCCCTAAAAATTTGTTAACTATGGCATTAGTTAGTTGATGAATAGATTAGTGTGGTCACACCGCACGCGCCACTTTCCTGCGGCTGCGACACAGAAACAGGGGTCGGCCTTTCAACATTACTCATCCACTCTCTTCTTGTATTTTCATTAAACAAGAATTGAACATGACAAACTACCTAATGGTTGCAGAAATTGTTTACAACAACTAATCATCGATTTCTTTATTTCAGCAGACCTTGAGCAAGAGGATCAAAACGTTGACCACTGCCTAAATACATCCCGAAGGTGAACGCTTGTACCAAAATCGAAGATCGCGAAGTAGACACCTCAAGGTATTTGTATGTTTTATTTAAGCTAAACCGATTTCGATGGGTGATTCAAAATGTTTTTTTTGTTTTTTACGACAAAAGAACAAGTAATAACAACAAAGTTTTGGAATAACTTTTATGAAAAATGTTCAAGATATCCATTAGTATTTGGCAATGTTGGTTGGGCATAACTCCAGAAACAAAGGACATTTTGAACACCTGCATGTACCCTTTTTGTTGGCATCTAATATTTGAATCTTGATTAGACTTTAGTGCCACTCCACCATCCCGAATTGGAATGTTTCATGCCCATCGCAGACCAAAAGCCTTGGCAAAAGATGAAAATTCCAATGCCAAAAACAGTACTTGTCACGAGGGAGCTAAACCTGGTAGCCCATAATTCTCAACAACCCAAAAATGGCTACTTCAGAAAGAAAGAAAAAAGCTGGGGTTTCGCAAACAGAGATTACTCGGATTTTCCAGGAATCAAGGAAAATTAAGGGACAATACCAACTGATTCAGAGGTGTCGTTCACAAACCAGATAATAAAAAAGGAGCTTAGGGGCCAATCACAAAAGACCGACGATGGTTTACTTGAACTGCAACAAAATAATGATTAAACAAAAACGATATGTTTGATGATATCTAAGTTGGAGGGGTCCAGTGGGGCGTGACTGTCGAATCTACTTATTCTTTCTTCCCTGTCGCTCTTTCTCCATTATATATATTCCTCTTCTCTGGTTTACACAGAACTTCCCCTGTTATCTCCTCTTCTAGGTTTCAACAAAATCTGCTCTCGTCACCTCTTGGACTCCGAAGAAATGCTCTGGGTTGCCACGGTATGGAGATTTGGAATCTTAGCTGGTTTTAATTGATTTGGATCTTAATCTGTTTTTCATTTAAAGATCTGTCTTGATGGGTACTGTCTGTCCTAATATGCTTCATTTCAATGGATGTGAAACGTCTACAGTTTTTAATTTTTTTTCTCAAAATGGGTTTTTGATGTTGAATCTAAAATGTTTAGATTTCTCACGATAATCTCTTCTTCTGCCTATAATTATTAACTGCAGCGGTAGTATGAGAAGAATATTAGCATATTTTTTCCTTAATTATCTTTCTTATTGTACTTGCTTGTTCAACAACTTCAAGTTTTCACCAAACTTATACTGCTAGCTACTTCCTCTCCTTTATTTTTATTTTTTTTTCTTATATGTACCTTTTTTCCAATATAATTTACTTTTCCAATTACAGAACTTTTTCCTGAAGACTTTCTTGTACCACCGCTGAAAGTCAGGACACCCATTTTGTCCTATTTCCATCTGCTTTCCTACTGGATTCAGCGTTTCAAAACTCTTTTCCACTTTCCCAGCCCTTTCATTGGACCATGTATATCTTTCCCCATTCTTCTTTCTAATCCCTCTCACCTCTGCTTTTCCAGTACTTCAGTTTTCCTTTTGTCATGCATATGTAGCATTTGTTTTCCTTTAGCGGTGAAATCTCAACTTGAATGTGTATTTTTTGAGATGGATTTCCACAAAAACTTCTTATAGAGAATACCCCTTTCTTGAGTTGGATCGCCTTTTATCTACAAAGCCTTCATTTGCTCTGCAGGGTAGTATTTGAGATGATTTCACCTTGAGAAGCAAAAGAGAGTAGACCCAATAAGAGAAGAAACAAATGGAAGGAAACACTTTCCAAGGCCATGGCAATGGAACCAAAGTAGACACCAAGGTCCTCCAGACCTTCCAGAGGAGCTTCGTGCAGGTCCAGAGCATTCTAGACCAGAACCGCCTCCTCATCAACGAGATCAACCAGAATCAAGAATCCAAGATCCCAGACAACCTCAGCCGCAACGTTGGTCTGATCAGAGAGCTCAACAACAACATCCGGAGAGTGGTTGACCTCTACGCTGACCTCTCCGGTGACTTCGCCAAATCCATGGACACCTCGTCGGAATCTGATGGCAGACACAGCGGGAAGAGAACCAGGACCGGGTAAAGAGAAGTGTTGCTTGATTTTTATGAGGTAGGAACACTGCTGTTAATGTTTAAGTCATGAAAAAACTATTATGTCATCCTCAGACGTCAAAGCCGTAGTTTAATCTTTATGTAATTTTAGACCAAACCCAACCCACATTATGATTGAAGATATGGAATTATCTTGTTATGATGTTGGAATTTGCATGTTGAGATTTTGCTGCCCACTTGGGTTCATTCGTACGTCAAAGAGATGAACACAGAAGTTGTTGGATTTTAAGTTTGAGTTAGTCATTTAGATCAAGCGAAAGATAAATAAGATTAAGAATACAATCTTAAATCAACAGTATTTACGTGGTTATAGTGTGTCAATTTATGTCTACAGGAGGAGAGGAGTAAATTCCACTCAACAATAAAGAATGAGCAGAGTTACATAACAAGAAGAAATAGTAAAGAAGGAAGAAAAAACTCTGAAGTTTATAGCTACATCCTCAACAAGAAGAAGAGATTCGCCATTTTCTAAAGTAACTTTCAAGATCAAAACTTGTATATATGTTAAGGATAACTGAAGTGCATATAGTTAGGTTTTAGGGACCTAACTATGGTAGTGGATTTAATACCCATAATCTAAGAAGTCAGTTACAAAACCAAAATGGGTAATCATACCAAAACATGGTCATAATTAACAATCTTTGTTGTTGGATCGATGATAGATCAGTCGATTGAATCAAAAACCTGATTGATCGATCAAGCTTCTCATTATAATTAATAATCTCCGCCTTGATTAAAAATTCTTGAATTTTATAGTGGAAAAATATCCATTCTTCCCTTCAAATTTCCTAATAGGCATCAATGTGTGCAGCATAAGCTAACCGAGTCAATGTAGAATTTGAATTTGATTACTGGAAGAATTTTTATCAATATATCGGTAGGGTTATCCTTTGTACCAATCTGTTGCACAAGAATCTCACTTTGAGAGATGATCTCTTTGATGAAATGATACTTCACATCAATATACTTCGTCTATTTGGGAATCATTTGATCTTTAGTGAGATGAATGGTACTTTGAATATCGCAAAAGACAATAGCATTAGTTTTATCCATGTTGAATTTTGCGCAAAGCCTTGTCAACCACATAGCCTCTTTGATTGCCTCGGTGATTGCCATATACTCAGCTTCTATGGTTGATAGGGCAATAGTCAATTGTAGAGAACTTTTCCAACTAATTGTGTAACCTTCAATTGTGTACAGGTAGCAAGTGATCAATCTTCATGTATCTTGATCACCTATGAAGTCAAAGTCATAGTATCCAAATAATTTGTATTGATCGGTTCCAAACTCCAAAGCATAGTTTGATGTACCCTTAAGGTACCAAGGAATCCATTTTACAGCCTATCAATGTCCCAAACTTGAGTTGTGCATGTACCTATTAAGCACACTTACAACAAATGAGATATTCAGATTAGTGCAAATCATTGCATACATGATGCTTCCAATTGTACTGGATTAGGGAACCCGATACATGTATTGCTCTTGTTTGTTAGTTTGCGATGAAGCGATAGTTGAGAGTTTTTTGAATTGAACATCCAATGGAAGTGTAACCAGAGAGACATTTGTCAAGCCAAACCGTTGCAGGAGCTTTAACATGTATTTATCCTAGGTAATGTATAGTTTCCCTGCTTTTCGATCATGTTGGATCTCCATGTCTATTATTTTCTTTACTACTCCTAAATCTTTCATTTCAAACTCTACTCGATAAACTTTTCAACCTATTGATCTCAGACATATCTTTCGCTGCAATGAACATATCACCAATGTATAACAACAAATAAATAGGGGAATTATTAGTCAACCAATAGATATAAATGCAAGAATCAAAATTACTTCTTTAATAGTCAAGGTTGAGTATAAAGGAGTCAAATCTTCTATACCAATGATGTGAAGATTGCTTCAGTTCATATAAAGACTTCTTTAATCGACAGACGTAGTTTTTCTTACCCTTAGCCTTGGAACCTTCAGGCTATTGTATATAGATCGACTCATCTAATTCTCGACGCAAGAATGTAGTTCTCTATATTTAGGTTAGCAACAACAATTAATAACAAATGATTGGAGGTATGTTTGATAAATCACATGACCCTCAGTCGACTTCCTTCTACTTGAAGACCTACTTGTAGTCAATAACCTTCTTATCCTTGAGCTACGGCATGATAAGCCAACTATCATTCTGATGAAGAGATTGCAACTTTTCATCCATGGCCAAAATCCATTTGCCTAAATCTCAACATGAGATAGCCTTAGAGAACCTTGGTGGTTTATCGCCATCACCTGTTTCCTTAACGGCTGATAGGGCATATGCGACAATGTATTCAAAATTCCTTTGTGGTAGTTTGATCACTCTTCTTAGTTGGTCTCAGGCAATGGAATATGGCTCATTGATTAGCGAAAGCTCCTCCTAATCTTCATCTTCGATTAAAGTGTGGAAAGAAGTGCTTGTTCGGTCGTTCAAAAGCGACTCACTTGTGCATGTTCAATTGTGACTTGCTTATGGATGTTTGGTTGTTCGACTGCGACCCTCTTGAGGATTGGTCGTTTAGCCACAATCCACTTGTGGGGGATTGCATCCTCCTGCAGATCGATCGATCTGGAGATGATTGCTTAGCCGATGGTTGATTGGCATTCTCCGAGAGTTCAAGTGGATTCTTTGTCGGCAACTCCACTATTTTTCCAACACCGCTCGATGAACCTGCATCATAGGAAAAAACACTAGTAACCTTTCCTAGATATTACATAATCGGTTCATTAAACATTATGTTCCATTCAATGATGAACTTTGGTGACTTAAGATCAAAGCACTAAAACTGGTATCCCTTTGTTCTCAATGCATAACCGAGGAATATGCATCGCTTGGCCTGAGGCTAAAGTTTATCCTAATTGCAATAGACATAGGTAGTACAACCAAAAACTCTCAAATTAGAGTAATTTGCTGGCTTACCAGATTAGACTTCTTCTGGTGTCTTTATGTTTAGAGGTGCTGAGGGGAATCGATTGATTACACAGGCTACTGTGGATACAGCCTTGACCTAAAAGTCTTTCCTGACATTAGTTGTATTTGTAGACACCTCGATTTTGAAGTCACTTGAGAGCAGGCTCCTCCAGATGATGCTCTGGTTGCGACCACGAAAATCCTAGCCCAGTCAGGCCCACATTAGCCTACTTTGACCTAATTAAAATTAAAATCAAACAAAACACATTTAAAATCCACTTAATCAAATAAAATCCACTTAAAATCCAATTAATAAAACAAAAACCCTAATTCAAGTCAAAGTCAAATAAAATCCACCTAAAATCCAATTAATCAAACAAAAATCTTAATTAAACCATAAACTCTAATTAAAACAATCAAAACCCTAATCGATCTTGACAACCCTAATTAAAATAATCAAAAACCCTAAACTCCATAAACCCTAATTAAACTAAAAACCCTAATTAAAATAATCAAAAACCCTAAAATCCTTAAACCCTAATTAAAAGTCAAAATTAACTAAAATCCATTTAACCAAGAAAAAACCTTAATCGATTCAAAAATCCTAAATTAAAAACATAAACCCTAATTAAAATTCAAAACCTTAAACCCTAAGTCCCAAAATTAAAAATCAAATTCAAATCACAAAATCCGAATTAAAAGCTTTAAAATCAAAATCCTAAAATCCATGAAAATCCCAAAACAAAAATAAAATAAAAGCCTAAAATAATTAAAACCTTAATTTAAAACCAATTAATTAAACCTTAACCAAAAATTTAATTAAAATCATAAAACATAAATAAAAAACCTATTTAAAATTCAAAACCCTAATTTTAAAACTTAAAATCAAAAACCCTAAAATCCATGAAAATCCCAAAACAAAATTAAAATAAAAACCTAAACTAATTAAAACCCTAATTTAAAACCAATTAATTAAACCTTAACCACAAATTTAATTAAAATCATAAAACATAAAAAAAAAGCCTAAATTAAAATTCAGAACCCTAATTTAAAAACTTAAAATCAAAAACCCTAAAATCCATGAAAATCCCAAAATAAAAATAATACAAAAACCTAAAACCCTAATTCCAAACCAATTAATTAAACCCTAAATCCAAAAATTTAAAAAAATCAAATTTAATCACAAAATCCTAATTTAAAAGCTTAAAATCAAAATCCTAAAAAATCCTAAAATTTCCAAAACAAAAACCAAAAGAAAAAGACCAAAACAAAAAAACCAAAGCCCTCAGCCCATTTATAACCCAATTACCCATTTAATCCATAAACCAGAAAACTTAAAAAGCAAAAAATAATTCTGGCGAGCCTTCACTACCAGTGACCCCTATTTTTCCGACGATGATCCCAACAGCCAATCCTTAATTCTCCGGTACTTGATCCTTGACTCCGCGATCTTCGGGCCTTCCTCTTCTGTCGTGTCCTCAATCCTACGACGTAGAGGCCACCTAGGAGGAGGATCGACGGTAGAGGAGGCTTCTACCGGAGCTTAAAAGCTCCTCACCGTCGACAGTTTCCAGCTGTAACCATGTCGTCGGGGGTGGCCAAAAATAAATAATATATGTGCCAAAAGTCGGCAAAGCCACGACAAAAATAAAAGAAAAATGTAAAAATGCAGGAGTCGTCACCTAGTCTATTAAATTGGAAGACGAGGAAAACCATAAAACATGAAAATCATGCAAAACAAATTTTAAAAAAGGGGCTGTGTAAGCCAGAAATGCGGGTAAGGATCCCTGTTACGTACGAGGAAGGTGTTAGGCACCCTCGTACGCCCGATAAATCGGTCTTCTATTGGTTTCTCTTTTGCTCTTGGAATGTCGGCTTTGCAGCCTTTTGCTGTACACCCGAGGGCGATATGCCAAGCCATGCAAATGCGTGTGGTGTCTAAACTATAGGTGCATGATATATAGGGGTGTGTCTTAATGCTCAGAAATATCGCTCGTATACCGGGCCAAGAGTTGATGCAATAATATTGCACAATATGATTAAAGATCTAATATCTTGAGCGATTTATCATTCTTGCTTTCTATATGCCTAATGCAATCTAAAATGCAAGAAAACTGCTGAAAACATATCTGTGCCTTCGTAATGCATCAAGGAAGAAAACCAAAGGAAAACCCAGAAGCAGATCGGGTCGAGAAAGCAAGCAAAACATATGAAAAACATGCTGTGTGCTACTGAAAACAGGCCATTGCGCCTGTTTGGTGCGCCAGACTGGTGCGTCAGTCTGGGGCGCCACTTATATGCGTCTAAGTGGGCCAGTAAAACATGCTGAGGGAAAAAACAGAAAGCCACGCAAAGCCAAAACATCAGAGGATGCACTCTGGAAAAGCATGCAGTAGAAATCATTCTGTAAAACTTGGAAAAACCATGTATTAAAAGTGCAAGAAATGCAAATGTAATGCAATGACCTTGAGCTCAAGGGCTGGTAGCCTCACACAAGATCTCACTTATTTGAACTAGATGAAGAAAGCATGATTCAGCCAAGCTACTGGATCCTGGGCGATGCACATGACTCTCCATAAAGGAGTAAGGTGCAATCGGCCTACCAGATTCAGCCTGGAACTGAATAATGAAATGAAGAAAACAGACGGTAAACAATCCAAATAAGATTGAAAAGCATGCAGGTGTCATCATGACACATCAGAGAACCAATCATAAAGAATCAAACTCAAAATCTCAGGTAAAGCCATGCAAACAAAGATGCTAAATGCAAGTGATCTGATCTCTGGCCAGTCTGGCGCGCCTGCTAGGTGCGCCAGAGTAGTGCGTGGGACTAGTGCGCCTGAGTGATGCGCCCCAGGGAGTCTGGATCAGACAACAATCTGATCCAAAATCCGCCCCAGCAGAGATAAAGGGCGATTCATGCTAATGCAAATGGGTTAATGCCATTATTAAGAACTGAAAACATGATGGGGATGCATATGATCGAAAATCATCATGTAAATTATGCATTTAGGATTAAAACAAGTTGATGGGAAGCATGTATGAAAACCTGCAAAATGTCAAAGCGTAGACATGTTCTGGATGAATGCAATCAGAATGCATGTAAATGATGACCATAAGCATATATCTATGTGCAAAAACATAAAGGTGTGTGGCAAAGCTATGTGCAAAGAAATGATAATAGAAGACAACTCATGCAAGCTTTATGCTAGAAACAAAAGCAAAGACTAGCATGGAGATTATTTTGCATAGAGAACAAGCATGTTTATCATACAAAAAAACTTCATAAAACATGGAATAAAATAGTCTATACGTAGGATTTTAAGCATGTCTTATCATGTTTCTGAAAATATAGCTAAAAGAAAGAAGAGGTAGAAGGCCTACCTCTCAAGATGTTCCCTC
>JAMKQA010012878.1:0-37444 GCA_024699735.1 Posidonia australis
TTCTAACATGCCTTATTCCAATGTAAAAGAACAAGAATTAAAGGAAAAGTGAGAAGGCCTACCTTGTCCTAGATGTTCCTTCAAAGAAGACCCGAGATAATAAGCTCCTTGATGCTCTGGAAGGACTGAGAATATCTCTGGATGCAAGAAGAAAGCTAAGAGCTCAAAGGGACGGCTGCAGAATTTTGGTTGCAATTGTGTGTCTTCAACTTTTCTCCTCTCAAATGGCTACCTATAGGTGTCTATTTATAGGAAACTCTCAAGGGTAACTCATGAAGAATGTAAAGGGCCTCGTAGACGAAAAGCCTGGAAGATTCCATGGCATATTCGTTGCTGGAGGTAACAACTATGGGAGGTGGAAAGTCAGCAGCCAACAGTCTGCGAAATGGCTGCGTGCCCGCTTGGTGCGCCAGGGAAGTGCGCTAGCTTGGTGCTCCAGCTAAGTGCGCCACTTATGTGCTCCTACTTGGTGCTCCAGGTAGGTGTGCTAGGTAGGTTTGCTAGCTAGGTGTACTAGGTAGGTGTGCTTGCTAGGTGTGCTTGCTAGGTGTTCTCTCCTACCTATCTGGATTTTTAGTTGGGCTACGGGCTTGCTATGAGTTTAGGATTGGTTCAAAGGTCAACCACATCCAAAGCAACAATTGAAAAGCTCATATATGAGTCACCTCAAAATCGGGGTGTCTACAACATGCCCTTGTTCAAAGCCCATCATGTGTTGGGCTCATCAATATATTTAGCAACTAAAAACATGACTCAACAAAAAATATGAATTATTTTCATTGTTAAAATAAAAAAAATAAATAGTATTAATGTACACAAATTTACTAGACTATACATAATATACTATTAGAAAAACTTGGAATTTCGAGAACAGATGTCCTTGTAATGTTCTCGTGAAGTCTTTGCAAGGTCCTCACTAAAGACTTTTGTAAAGACATTTTGTTCTTGCAATAGGAGTCATCGTTAAATCGAGTTTACGATAACATTTTCTCATTATTTGTATGTAAATAATTTTGCAAGGACTTCGCAAAAATACGTGTCTTCACAATTTCCTTTGTAATATGCATGTGATGTCTTCACAAAGTTTTTAAAAAATTGAAAAAAAGTAATAAGAACTTTTCCTTACAAGGTCCTTGTAATGTATAAAAAAAAATTAAAAAAATCATAATTTGTAAATACTCAATGAGAAAAAATTTTCACCAAGTCCTCACGAATTATACAAAACAAGTTCTATTCACATGCAAGGCCGATAGGCTATAGAATTGAAAGGTGAGTGAAGAACGCAGTTTACTTGTGGATCACATTTAATGCGAATAGATAAAGACATACCAAGTTTCCTGTTATCGAACTTCACAATCCATTCTGAAAATTACAGCTTGTAGTGACTTCCCTGTTCGTTGTACACATTTCTATGTGATCTACAAGTAGATATAGTAAGAAACATAAGCAGAAAATTTTATTTTGAAAATTTTGAAAAACATGAAAGATCTTTGAATCCAAACTACAAGTTTGCATATAGATTGTTCATATCGATTATTTTGGTGTGCTACATTTGGAATTCATAAAATGCTGTGCTCAGAAATCTGCAACGAAATTACAGTGTAGACATTGGGTGTATGAGGGGACCAAGATTGCAAAATTTTAAAAACCAAAAAAAATTTTAAAAAAATATAAAACACTAGAAAAATATAAAGCACATATGTATGTGATATGTCTGCGATATGCAAAACCAATAGTTAGAAGAAGATCAAGAAGAAAATTTTGGTTTAATACATTTAACAAGAAATGTCAAGCTTCCAATGGTTAGAAAATATTTAAGTTGTGATATTGTCATGTCTCAAATTTTCTGTAACAATTTAAAATAAAATAAATTAGAGGAAATTAAAAACTAAACAGAAAATATCATTACCAGGAATCTGTGTGTGCTGCTACAAGACTCCGATCTATATGCACTATGCTAAACATCTTGCGCATTTGCACCTGCAACCCAAAACACAAGGAAAACGCATGAGTGACAGAAGTCACCTAGCATGCACCCCACGAAAAACAGTGGGAAATCAAAACCATAATTAATTTTTCTTTAAAACCTCACAAAACCAAGTCCACACTGGCTAAAACCACAACTGAGGCTCTACTAGCTCAAAACTACAAGCAAATGCCTTCAATAGCCCAAAACTACACACGGTGAGTCAGGAAGCCCAACGCCAAGCAACCAAACCCTGGCCACAAGCAGTCCATTGAAGAGCCATCAACAACGTCTGTACTGCCACGACGTGCCACCCTGTGCACGAGCCACACTGTCTGGCGATTCTTCCACCTAGAGAATCCTCACAAAGGCAACCCCTCTCTGAGAAGGCTGTCCTGTCTTTCTGGATGCTACAACTACGGGGCACGTGTCCCACCCGCATTAGCCACCACAAGGTACGCCTCCTCATGGCGTCCTCCACACACAGTACTTAAGAGGGAGTATCATACCTCCACACCCGACGATACCCGAGCCTCAGTGCTCACAATGACAGTAGGAGTATCATATCTCCCTGTTATGCCACAAGACACTTCAACCCACGAACCACAACCCTAGCCTCGAGACGATAGTCAAGGAGTCTCATACCTTCAGGACCCGATGCTCTTCAGCCTCAGGTATCTCTGCCCTTGACCTCGACCAAAGAATTGTGCCGGTCCACCCAAAAATGTCATCACATTCCCTGATCTCGACGACACAGTCCCACACTGTCTCCGTCCGTACACAGAAAACTAGGACAACCATTTTCCAAAATGGGCCAAACATTTCTTTGAAAACCATTTTGTATCTTTGAAAACTCTTCCAAAACTTCGGCAAAACGGCATATTAGGTGTCCCAAGGGACCACTATTAACGGTTCACAATCCCATCTCAAAGGGACAACACAAACCAATCCGGAAAATCTTCAGAAATCACATTTTGTAAAAGCATTTGGGCCCTGATTCGGCATGCCGAAATGGAATTCGGTATGCCGAAAACCCCTGGTTCGGTAGGCCGATCTGAATCGGTCGATCGAATCAAGTCAACGGTCAACACTCAAGCTAAAATCGGTATACCGAAAATGATTCGGTCTTCCAAAATCCACTGATTTGGTTGACCGTCCAAAATCAGACGACAGAACTTCGACCAGAGGACCAAATTGATTGAAAAACGACATACCAAAATGGTTCAGTATGTCAATTTTTGCGAAAAACTAAAAAACGCCCCAAACCTTACTGTTCAAAATCACCTAACTAGAACCGACGATCGGACCCCCAAAATTAACACCAAAAATCTCACATAAAATATAAGGTGTAGACCCTTGAGTCTACTCCAAAATCTAATAAATAAAACCAAAAATCATTCACCATGCATCAAGATATAAAATCACAAACGTAGAGGGTCAAAACGACCTAAAACTCAACTATCGCCATAAATATCCATAAAACCACAATAAATCCTCATAAATTCACAATAAATTCTAGGAATGTAAATTTACCTAGATTTCATGGAATCCTATCCATTTCTACCAATTTCATGCTCTCTGTACATGGGTTGGAGGTGCGTACCTAAGAAACGTGCTCCAACGATCCTCCGACCGACTCCGGCGACACCACGTGTCCACAACCACTCTTCGACCTCAAAGACGCCACTCCGGAGCTCCAGGCATCACCGCACACCGCCGTCGGCCCTTGAGCACACCGAACAGAGAGGAGAACGCAGGGAGGAGAAGAACAAGAGAGGGAGAGTGAGAGAGACGAGAAGGAAGAGGTGAGTGGAGGGAGAGAGGGAAAGGTGGCGTACTCGGGACGGAAAGGAATGCGCGGGGAAGAAGGGAGAAACTTGGGTGGTGCATGGCAGAGAGTCCTGGCTTAAAAAACCACGTAAAGAGAGTAGGTGGCCGTGTGCATGCAACCAGTCAGCCACGCGCACACCAACATACCCTCAGCTGCCAGCCTCGTCAACCACCGCATGGACTCAACAACCCACCACAACCAAGAGACCAACTGCAAGCCTCAACAACCAGCCAACAACACGGGTCCGACGCTTACAATGCCACAATACATAGTGTCAACCACGCACAGGGACATGTAATCAGAAGCCATCCCATGAGGCCCAGGCCCAAAAACACAAAACCACATCAATGGGCCTCAGAACAGTAACACCCGTCTAGGAATAAATTCATTAAAATGTAAATAATTACAAAATGAATTTTACAGATGTTACAAACACAATTGCCACTCATATTCTTGTGAAATGACAAAGTTAGATCATATAGAGCTCGAGAAATAACTATGTCATTCACTGAAAGAATCAAGTTTTGAAATTCTCCAAACCAAGCATACCTTTGTAGCTTGCTCTAATGTGAAATGTGCTTATGAAGACTAATAGTCCATAAAAACCCTGGACTCTGTAGCTTAGTCTGAAATGCTAGACTTGATGTTAATTTGGTAGTATTTCCCATCCCTTTGCACTTCTTTGTCTAGGCTATTAAATCTAGATCTCGAAAATTTACACAAAAGAATATTATATCAAAAATATTTCAAGATCTAATCATGAGTTTTAGATTTATTCATGTCATATTCATCACGAATAAGTATAAACGCTGAAGCATACCTAAATCCATAAAGAAATCATGAAATCCCTCTTACCTTTGGTGTAAATCCGGTCTTCCAAACCACCAAGTTCATCTTGTTCTTTTTCCTCAAGATGGGAGAGAGAGAAGGAGGCCAAACTTAAGGTTTAGGGACCATGACCCCATTATATAGTAAGTTATGACATTGCATATTTTCAATTTGGTCCATCAATAAATGAAAAAGTGCTCTCATTGTCTCTACACAGATATCAACCCACATCACTTAAGTTGTCACTTGGTTCAACCCAAAAACCAAATAGATCACTATTATGAGTCTAATCAGAAAATAACCTACAATACTTTAATTGATTTTATATTGACTCATATATATATTGCTAGATTTAATCCAACATAAGCAATGCAGAACTATGCTCAAATCTCAACTTCAAATCCAAGTTCACTTTAGTTGCTAACTTAGTTCTCAATAAGGACTTATCTTGTGGAGACATGTCAACATCGAGGAAACATTTGATGTTGGTGTATTCATTGGGCGAAGATGCGCTAAAGCAAGATGTTAAACAAACAACAACAAGATGTCATCAATCCATGAATATCAACATTTGATGTTGGTTTATTCTAGCACTCCTTTGCTACCAATAGGCTTAATCCTATACTAAGAGGCTTCTTCATTCAGAACTTCAACTGGACTATGGAGATTCGCTATTAACTTATTAACTTAAGAAGAAGAAGTAGAAGAAGAAGGATCTGCAACGCTCTCCGTTACAGCCCCATCAAGACTCCCTCTAACGACATTGGAGTGGGTGTGGAGAACGAGGTCGCAGTTAAGGGTGGCATGGTTGGCGATGGTGGAGAAGGAGAGGTAGTAGGGGCAGAGGAGGAAGAAGAGAGAAAGGGTTTGGTTTGAGGCGGAGCTCGTGGGGATTTAGGAAGAAATGGGAAACGAATAGAGGAAAAGAGGTAATAGGCTTGTATGTGTGAAAATTTCAAGGATGTTTCGCAAGGATATGTCCTTGTGAATTGTCATCACAAAATCCAAAATTTGTAATACTATTATTTCGCGAGGACACAAGGAGAACATGTTCTTGATAAATTCTCATTAGTAGTTTGCAAGGACATGTCATCGTAATATTTTCACAAGTTGTCCTCTCTAAATTCAAAAATTCTAGTAGTGATATTTGTTGATTTCTCTAGGAATCTCGATCAATGTATTAGAGTGTATGTTGTGGCTACTAATTAAGGGTAAAAATTGTTGAACATGGGGAAAGCTCATGGTAGGAGAGGGATTTTAGTTGTAAGTGATCATATATCGTATGATTTGTTTATTTACATGTGATTTCACTTTTCAATCAACTAGATCTAGTATACTTGTTTCATCTTAATAGACTAGTCAATCCATTAATCAAAGTAAACATAAATGGAAAACAAAATAATATTCCACTTTTCTAAAAAAAAGAATTATTATCATTAATAGATAGAAAAAATAGGTCTTAAAAGGAAACTTGTCTAGAAATGTATGAGAAATTAGCTTCAATGTCAGAGCGATTAAGAAAATATAATATGAAAAAAAGTTATAGCAATTATATTTTAGAATAGCACATTAATTTATGTTTTGCTAGATCAAATAAGAAAAAAATAATAAAAAAGAAATTTAACAAAACTAATTTCTAAAATAATAAAAAAATTAGACAAAAAACTCTTGGATAGTTTTAAAATCATATTTAGAAAGTAGATAATGAAGAAGCTAGACAATTTTTTTCAAAAGTAATTACTAAAAATGTGCAATTTCAAAATTTTAGTTACATTTCAATAACATAGATTGAGAATTCAAAAAAAGGTAGATTGTAAGATTTAATTCTAGATTTTTGTTAACTATGTCCTTCTTTTGTGTGTTTTAAAGAAGAATATTGTAATTCATAAAAAATTAATGTTGATCATTGATAAATATTTGTTTCATTTTGATAAAAAACATGCTCTTTGAAGATAAAAGTTGTAAATTTTAAATAATAGCAAATATTTAAAAGAATGTTTCATAAGAAAATTTAAAAAGTGAATGAGTAGTGTTGATTAAGAAACATCAAAAAGTGAACTATTGAATACATATATTTCAAAGAATAATTTTATACTATTTTTTAAAATTTTAGGAAATAACTAGCATCTTGATTTTTCATAACAAAAATTAGTAACAAGTTTCAATATCTAAGAAGTCACTTGTACATATATATATATATATATATATATATATATATATATTGAGATTAAGGACTTCAGATCATTACTATATGTATATATATATGTATGTATGTATGTATGTATAGAGTAATGATCTGGCCTTACTTAAGAAAAGTAGAGTCCTCAATCTCAACCATCAATCTTCATCTCAATAACTATCATTTTGTTGACAATAATTAAAAAAAATTACATTACATAAGGAAATAGTTATTATAACCACATTTTTTATTAAATCCACCATAAGATTTAAATCTAACAGTTGAAAGATTCAAGATCCTACTTATCTTAAGTAGGAACAGACTCTATTAGGAAATTAACCTACACACACACACACACGCTAACAGCTGTATGATAAGCTCCAATGGATCTTTTAATAAAATGCAACATTACGTGTGTACACGAATAATAATCAGTTGTTGTCTGCACCTAGTAAAATCTTGTTTAAAAAAATAGAAAAATAAAATTTTAAAAAGACAAAAATATATAGTGCACTGTTATGATGTGATGTCTACGGTCCTCTGCTTCGCTAGTAGTGGTCTACAGTTGTCTGTGTTGTTTTTGGAGATGCTCGGACTTTTTTTCGGTTACTTTGTGGTTCTCCGATCAACCGGCTATTTACTTTCATGCAATCAACATTATTACCAAAAAAATATACGTATATTATAGTATTATAGATAATAGAATAGAATTAGAAATACAAGGATTAGGAAATTGGATTTGGAAGCACACCAACTCAGTAGACACGCATGGAAGTTGACAAGGCCAACTAACCCAATTACACATTGCAGCCCAACTCCAGCCCAAACTTTGCTCTTCCAACACCAGTTGATGTGGATAAGCACAAGGTAAGGCAAGCCAAGCCGAGCCTTCTCCTCCCGGCTAAAAGCTCGAGACACAAGAGTGTTCTGTTCTGTTTGTTCCACGCGGGCGTAGAACTCTTCCAGTGGCGGAGGAGGAGGAGGAGGAGGAGGAGACGAGAGAGGCACCCCAATGGCGGGGATCAGCACAACCTTCCCATTCAAACCATCTCCCACGACGACATCGCCCTCCACAAGAACCAGCTCACCCAAAGTCTTTGTGTCCTCTTCTTTCGCGCTCAAGTTCGCCACCAAGACCACCGCTTTCAGGTGCCGCGTTCGTTCGGTATCCACTACGGGCACGGTGGTGGTGGTGGCGCGTTATGGAGGCAGAGGAGGGTACAGGCCAGGGCCTAGGCCTAGTAGGCCGCCGAACCGTGGTGGTCGAGGTGGAGGCTCTGATTCCGATGACGACGCCCTTGATATCTCCAGACTCGCGTAATTTTGAATTCTAATTTTCCTATTTGTCTCTGTTTAATATGCTACTTTCCCATGTGTGATTTTGCTTGATTCTGAAGAGTTTGAGCTTCTAGTTGTATGCTTGCTTGCTACTGCATTTTCTCTGCGCAAAACTGAGAAGTGTATGATACTTCTTTTCTCTCTTTCTCCATATATTCGTGATTAATGGAGATGCTAGGTTCTATTTGTTAGAATAAAACATGAAGCTAAATGTATAAACATATTAATTGTACTGATTAACATGTCAATTACAGTTTTAACCATACAATCCAGGAAAAATTATGAATAAACAATGCAAGGAATAGAAATAAAATAAAGAGATAAGGGTAGATCTTATCTGATCGAGTCGTACTAAAGGACTTACTTTAGAGAAAGTAGTAACCCTCGTGTTGATACATAAGGTTCCACACTTTTCCTCTTAAGATAAAATGATCAATAAATGGAGAATGTATTGGATTCTCGTCTACACAGTGATCACACTTCATTCGCTTCTGTATAAAGTAGCACATTAGTCACAGAGAGTCACAATTTTTAGGATATAGAGTCGTCAGATAAGAGAAGAGATAAAAGAGGAAAGTACGAGAAAAAAAAGGAAAATTTCTTATTAAAATTGTCGCTCCCTTGTCTCATATACCCGTCTGACCTTTTCTACATATATGTTGGAGGACCTTAATTAAGTACAACTTTAATTAAACTTAATTAACTAATGTAATTTTGTACAAAAAGTACATAGAAACTGAAGACTATTCCCTTAAATCCAAAAATCTGAAGCCCAAAGCTCAAATTGGAGCTTGGCTTGGCTTGGCGTGTGTCTACGTGTATGTTTAATTATTCATATCTAGTTGAAATTCTTGTGAATATTTGTTTTAGAACTCTTTGGAAATAGAATCATCCAAGTTTTTACATTTCACCAATATAGGACTAAAGACCCACATACCTGCATGAAATTATCCTTCAAAATATTTCCTCTACAATGTTACCTCTCTTGGACTTATACTTTTGGACTTACCATTAGACATTTAATCCTTATTAATAAAGACAATGTAATGGACTTAACATGAGTATTATTTAATTAAGTGTCATGGACCCAATTAAATTCAACTTAATCTTGATTAATTAAATATTCAACAATCCTTCATAAAGTCCAAAGTATAATGTGCTATCTAGAATCAGCTATCATGTTATATTTTCAGTAATGGTACTTTCTGGTTTGTATCGTTACCTGAATTAGTCAATATTATCTTTGCAAGAATTAGGTGAATTTACGTCTTGAACCTAAACCTTTGGCATGAAGATATCCATTGGTAATAATATGACAAAAGTTATGGTGATGATCTTTAGATTTGATGCATTAATGACCATACATCCATATCTTGATTAATGATGGACTTCAAGGAACAACTCAATTCCTTTATTGTGGTTTCATAATGTTAATTATTTAGTTGGACATTTCTAACGATGTATTGCTAGCATTTTGTCATAAGATTTGATCTTATTTAAGGATTATTCTCTTACTAAATTACAGTCATGACATCTTTAAGTTTACAGGAGACAAACACTTATATACACAAATATAACTATATATTTGAGATGTTACATATATTCATAAAACAACTTGTTATTACTACATTAAACCTAATTTATGGGATCTTCACTCAGTTAGGTTGGATTGATGTTGCCTATGAATTTCTAGTGGGTTTCCATTTCATCTTCAATCTGAATTTTTGAACTAAGGCTAAAGTTAGACCCTTAGTTAGAGGATCAATAGTATTATTTTTAGTACCAATAAAGTCCATAGCTATAATCCCATCAGACATAAGTTTCCTTACAGACTTTAGTTTTACTTGAATGTGTCTCATTTGCTTTTAATTATACTTGGAACTATTGATTTTAGCAATCATTGTTATGCTATTACAATGTACTAAGCTTGCAGGAAGAGGTTTCTTTATCATAGGTAAACTAGATATAAACTCCTTTAGTCATTCAGCTTCCATCTCAGTTTCATCCAAAGCACATAACTTTGTCTCAAATGTGAATCGAGATAGAAAGGTCTTGTTTTTTAGACCTCCATGCAACAGAGCCGCCACCTAAGATATATACATACTCTAAAATCTCATTACTTCTAGAGTTATTGGCTATCCAACTAGCATCATTATACTTTTTTAGGATAGAAAGATGTTTTCCATAATGTAGTCTAGGGGAAATTGTTCCCTTTAAGTACCTAAGTACTCCATCCAAGGCTTCCCAATGGATTTTATTTGGACAATTTGTGTATCTACTTAACTTGCACGTCGTAAATGAAATATCTGATATTGTGTAATTTACAAGATACATCAAACTACCAATGATCTATGAATATCTTAATTGAGACATAAGAATTCCACTTTCATTCTTATACAGAGGTTTCAAAGAATCATATGAGGTTTTTACAAATCTATATATAGTATAGTCGAATCCCTGTTTTCTCAACATAATGAGATTGAGAGAGAACTATGTTATTAAGATCTAGTGATTTTAAGTCGTAGAATGAGCATCATCTATATTCTTTATTTCAAATTTGCTATATAAGAATGATTTTGTCTCATTAATAATACTCAAGTTAGATTCAAACAATAGTATATCATTCACATACAAGCATAGAATAATATATTTATCATTGACACTTTTGCAATAGACATACTTATCAAATTCATTAACACTGAAGCTAAAAGATAATATGATTTGATCAAACTTTCCATGTCACTGTTTAGGAGCTTGTTTTAGTCCCTGCAAGGACTTTACAAGTTTACACACCGTTCTTTTATTCTCTCGAGCTACAAAATTTTCTGATTGATCCATATAAATCCCCTCTGTTACCTGCGTAGCCTAACTTAGTATAAGCCTTAATCTGTAAATAACCATGTCTCTTATAAATCAAGTCTTTATCTGGAGTATCCTTGGCATAGACGAGTACTCGAAGTATTCCTTGCCAATGAACTAATCTGGACTCATGCATAAACTGATTGTGAAAGCTGATCACATAAGCTATATCTGGCCTCGTGATTGTTAAATAAATCAGTTTTTAAATCAGATGTTTGTACTATCTAAAGCTCTCTAGAAACTCTGACGTACTATTCCAAGACTAGGCTTTATAGGCGTGCTCTCAAGTTTACAACCTAAGAGACTTGTCTCCTGTAACAAGTCTAGTGTATATTTTTTCTGTGACAAAGACATCCTTTATTTGGAATAAGCAAACTCAATGTCCAGAAAGTATTTAAACCTACCTATGTCCTTGGTGACAAAATGTTTTCTTAGGTACTCCTTGGTGTCAGACTAGCATCATTCCTTGTCAACAAAATATAATTAACATACACTACAAGAATCACATAAGCATCACTTATCTTTCTATAGAAGACTGAATAGTCCACAACACATCTAAGAAAACCACCATCTGTCATTATTCTGAATTTATCAAACCATGTTTGTGGACTTTATTTGATCTCATTAACAGTATTTTTGAGAATGTACACTTTATTTTCTTTTTGAGCAACATACCTTAGAGGTTGTTCTATAAATACTTACTATGTCAGAGTCATCATATAGGAAAGTATTCTTGATGTCCATCTGAAATAACTTTAATGACTGATTAACTGTCACAGATAGTAGTACTCTAATGGAATTGAGATGAGTTATAGGTGAAAAAGTCTCAACATAGTTAACCTCATGCGTCTGTAGGAAGTAACGAGCCACTGGACAAGTCCTGTAGTGATCTAATGAGTTGTCTGGTTTGTACTTTATAGTGTACACCCATCTGTAAGTAATTATGCTTGTCTCTACAGGATAGGTCACAATATCCCATGTACCACGTGATTGCAATGTTTCCATTTCCTTTTTCATGGCAGCTTTCCATTGTGATATTTGAATGGCTTCTTAGGAGCTCTTAAATATAAACTCAAAAGAAATAGATAAGGTAAAACTACTAAGGTGGGGTAAAGGTTATCATAGGACACAAAATTAGAAATAAAATGGACAGTGGTAGATCTTTTACCCTTTCGCAATGCAATAGGCAAGTCAAGTTCTGGTGTGGTGGATTCTGGGATGTTTGGATTTGCAATCGTGGTTATGAATGGTTTAATCAGAGGAGGTAGAAGTGGTTGTTGTTGGTGATGATAAACCTACAATAGATGATGTTCATGATTGTTTGCAATGTCAGAGTGACCATCTATAGTGATAGGAGTAGGCAAGGAGGCACATTCTGGTTGGACCTCACTCAACTCAAAAATATGTCTGAGACCAAAAAAAGATGACGCCAGTGGACACATAATATCTCCTAGTAGGAGGATGGAAGCAATGATATCCTTTTATGTGTGAGAGTATCCAATAAAGACACATTTGATAGACCTAGGAGACAACTTGTCAAGATCAGGAGACAGATCTTGTGCAAAGGCAACACGCTCAAATACTTGTGATGGCAAAGAGAATATCTCAAAGTTAGGATGGAGTCGTTTGAGAAGTATCTCAATACTTAAGGGTGAGGATGGCATCCTATTTATTAAAAAGAATGCAGTGAGAACAATATCAAACCACAAGTGCTTTAGTACTTTTATTTACAACATAATGGTATAAGTAACATCCAAGATATGTCAATGTTTTCTTTTTACCACATTATTTTGTTGTAAAGTATGTGGACATGTGGTCTGATGTATTATTCCTAATGATCCACAAAGATATTGAAAATCTTTTTAAACGAATTTTAATGTATTGTCGGTTTGCAAACATTTTGGAGTAATAGAGAATTGATTTTTTTATTTCTGTTAGAAACTGTTGAACTACAGACATAACATGAAGACGATCTTTCAACAAGTACATGCATGACGTACGAGAGTAGTCATTAATAAAAATAATGTAATATTTATGACTCGACACTGACTAAACATGACTTGGACCTTAAACATCAAAATGAACAAAATCAAATAAACTCTGACTCGTCATTAACCATTGACGTTTGAAAGTAATATAATGATGTTTATCTAGTTAGCAAAACTCACAATCAAAGGGTGATATTGAAATCTATGGCAGAGCTTATTGGAGTTTTTGATGCAATGGATGATCAAGATAACAATGTCACAGGAAAGATGGCTCTGACGTAGACACAAACACCAGTAGTCTACGTGGAATTTTGTCTCGAACAATTAGGTACACACTATGGCCACATTATGGTCTAAACTAATCCTTTTCTCTATCTGTAAATCCTAAATGGTACAATTAAAGAGAAAGAAGGCCACAGAGCACATTAATTGAGTGGTAATGGTACTAATAGATAATAAATTTATTAGAAAATCAAGTACGTAAAGAACATTGTCTAATCTAATATAAGAAGAGGCTTGAATAGCCATTGGCAATCATCACAGAGGGGATATTAGAATGGCTAGATAAATAGGTGAAAAGGTCTTGTGTGCTTGTCATGTGGGAGGAAATTCCAGAGTTTGTAGTCCAGAAACTAACCCCAGAAGCAGTCATAGCGTTGTTTGTACCTGAATGGGAAGCATGAGTTGTTGTGGTAAAGGAATCAATGGCCTGCGACTATAGAAATCGTGTATAGTCAACTTGAGACATAGTGATAGTCTAATCTGTAGAAGAAGTGGTAGTAGTCACTACAGGAGATGACTCAATAATGATGGTATTCACCTATTATAGTTTGTCAAACTTATCTTAGCACTTCTCAAAACGATGACCCAAACGTTTATAGTACTGACAATGGGATCTACTCCAACCCCCTTGTCCTTCATATCCACCACCACGTGAGGAGGATGCAACCATAGCAGACTGATCTGTAACAGATGGTGTTGTCGCTATAGAAATCTGAAGGACTCTAGAAAAAATGCTCTAAAGATCTAGAAGAGCCGCAATACCTAGAATTTGTCTACAGATCTGAGAGGACAACTCTAGGTTGAGACTCGAGAAATATGTTATCATCATTAACTTTTTTTGATATTGTCTCATCTTTGTAATATTTATCATCAGAGGTTGGTATCATATCAAGTTCATTTAGCAAACTACGAAGGATAGTGAAATGCTCTACACAGATGTGTTGCCCTATCGAAGAGAGAAGATTTGCTCATATACCTGAATACCTTGGAGATATTCTTCTCGTACCTATATGTGATCTTCCTATATCTTCTTTGCTAGGCGCAATATCATGACCTCACATGCAACACTCGGCTCCATGCTTGAGACTAATTAGGAGATAATCGCCGCATCATCTGCATGCTAGTCCTCATACGTAGAATCCTTTGAATATGGAGTTGGTTGAGTGAGGTGTCTAATTTTTCTATGACTGATGATAAAAGTCTCAAAACTCTGTACTGTTTTTTCCATTGAGTTTCTCTGAGTTACTACTAAGTTTCTTCATCAATGATTCATGAGATGCTATGGCAATTGGGCAAAAAAACACGATCTGATTGGTCACAAAAAAAGGACAGGAACAGGGTCTGATTTGTTGTAGAAACAGTCTGAGAACTGCACAAATACCGTCCGATAATACAAACACGTGTAGATATCATGTATCCACACACAAATAGGGGCCTTTAACTTGTAGAAGGCCTATAACATGGTGGCCGAGAGATCTGGAAGGTCTGGTTGCCCTTGCCGGCAAGCCTGGAAGGCCTGGTCGGAAGGATCGATGACCCTGGAGGGCCTGCCGGGGGGTGCCAGCAGACCTGGAAGGCCTTGCCGGGACTGCCAGTGCCCCTGGAAGGTCTGGCTTGTGTGTCCAGCGGCGCTGAATGGTGGCACGGGGGCTGCTGGTGGCTGTGGTGCTGCTGGCAGGAAGGTGGAGACACGGCAGAAGGGGGTGGAGGGCCAGAGAAGGCTGGCGGCAGGTGTGGTGGGGCTCGATGGCTGCTTAGGGTTATTCCCTGTGCTCTGGTACCATGTGATGGTGGATAATGATCTTGTGCTATTGATGAATAAACAAGATTACATATATATAGATGAGTATTGAATACTCTAACATAAATGGATATCCATTTACCCTTAAATCTAAAACTAGACTCTAATATATATACCACTAACATGCATAAAACATTGTAAGAGATGAAGTAACTTAGGATAAATTATTTATTATTGTAGACATGAAAGAGGAACATTAAATCTGAAAATCTCCATGCCAATTAAATATCAACCAATGGCTATGATTGGATCATCATTAGAAGTGTAAGATAAGATAGGAAAATCTGTTGATAAATCTAAATGAGACAAAACTTAGGGCAAAAATCATGGTTGATCATCATTAAAGATGTAAGTTAACAAAGAAAAATCTATTGTTAAATCTAAAACCAATCAAGAAGAAAATTTTGGTTTGATACATTTAACAAGATATGTCAAGCTTCCAATAGTTAGAAAATATCTAAGTTGTGACACGATTGCCACTTGTATTCTTGTGAAATGACAAAGTTAGATCATATAGAACTCGAGAAATAACTATATCATTCACCAAAAGAATCAACTTTTGAAATTCTCCAATCTGTAGCTTGATTTAATGAGAAATGTGCTTATGAAGACTAATAGCCTGGACTCTGCAGCTCGATCTAAAAACTTGATGTTAATATGGTGGTATTTCTCATCCCTTTACATTTCTTTGTCTAGGCAACGTGGGACTAAGCTCAAATCCCAACTTGAAATCCAAGTTCACTTCAGTTGCTAACTTGTCAAGAAGGACTTGTCTCGCGGAGACATGTCAACATCGAGGAAACATTTGATGTTGGTATATTTGTTGGGCGAAGATGCACTGAAGCAAGATGTTAAATAAACAACAACAAAATATCATCAATGTATGAAGAAAGAATAATACAATAATTATTTTTACATTTAACCATTTACTATGTACACACTTATCATAAGGCACATATGTAAATCACTTTTAGGATGGATGCTATGGGTGGGTAGCGGCATGGTGATCCGATGCCATTTGTTGCCATTGCTCACGCTCCCACTTCTTCAGGAGGTGGTTTTCTTCATCAAATCGAAAAACCACAGGGAAGCAGATAAATCCAGCTTCTAACAAAGGGTGGGCTTCTGGTCACATTTACTTTGTCTGAGAGCCAAAGCAGGTGCTCCCAAAACATACCCATAGTTGTTAACCTTAAAGTCAAATTAAAAGATGTTATTAAAATTTTCATGTCACCATTAAGGCGTATATTTGAGTCCATATAAAGTTTTAACCAAATGGCAATCTTTCTTTTTGTTACCTAGAGCAACAAATTCTTTTTCTATGTCTCTTTTTCAATATCACCATTTAGAAAATGAACTTCACTTCTATTTGATAGATTTCAAGATTGTTTATGGATGCCACAGCAATTAGAACTTTTTTATGGTCAACCTAATCACTATCTTAGAGAAGAATTTGGTCGAATGTAAGTGTTTTGAAGTAACAATTTTATACTAGAAACAACCAAAAAAAACTCAGTTACAACTTTAGATGGGAACTTGGCAGATACAAAATATTTCATTGACAGATAAGGTTGGAACTATATTCATATTTAATTATAAAGAGTCAGATTAATTTTAATTAAAAATGAATATGTCAGTAATTAAATCTTTAGGATTGTAAAAAAAAACCATAATCTTTTCTTAGAAATTCTGAATGCTAGGATTTTTTTTTCCAACATTTCACAAGGGTCATTCAATTACCATAGGCCTTTGTGGCTTCATCCCCTTCTTACATTGTATCTGAAAATGTTCCTTGACGCAAAAACTGTATATTCAATGATCAGTGATCACTATGTTAGGTTGTAGATCCAATTAAGACAACTCTTATATGCTTATTCTGAAAGTTTTATACTTCTATCTACATCATCAGTTTTAGCTGATGTGTGTTCTCAATGTCGATATTTTAATAATTGAAGATATCAGTGTTTGTAGTTTTTGGAGTCAACATTTTGTGCTTTCATGATGTGGCTTGTACTTGATTATTCTTAGTTTTGTTGTTAAAGAATGTGTTTTGGTTTTCCGGGGAGTCATGCTAACTACTATTAAATCATGATTAATTCATTTGGACTAGATTTTGCATTACAAATTCTGGATATTCAAAAATTATTTTTCTTGAATAATAAGGAGCTGATTTTCTGAATAGGACAAACTCTGTTCGGCTAATAGACGAGAATCAGAACATGGTAAAACTTCTGTCTTTTAACTTCTGATTTAAATATTATACCAACGTAGGCATCTCACCAGAAGGTCCTGGTTGCGACAGGTTGGAATAGTCTCAGTAAATGAAGCCATTCAAATGGCTGATGACGCTGAAAGAGATCTGGTAAGTGTTTTGGAAGTTAGACTGCACGCTCTGACACTTATTGTTCCTTAAGACATGCAGTTAAAACTATAACAAAAAAGAAAAGATTTTTCTGAGGACATGCCTCTTTATATAATAACAATTGAATTTGCAATGATATATCTTTATAAAAATCATTGATGTTGGGGATGTGAATATATCATGAAAGCATAATCGAATTTTGTCAAGACGTGTGACAATTCAAAAGGCTCGTTAAATAGCTTATGTTTCTGTCTTTTATTTGTATTCGTGTTCTAGCATTTCATTGTCCTGCTGACTGTAAAATGAGGAAGTAGTTTAAAGAAAAACACAATACTTGTGCAGGTGATACTGTCTGAAGATGCAGATCCACCTGTCCTGAGAATAATGGATTACAAGTATGAAATCACACATTAATGTTACTGTATTATTTATTCTTTAAACATTCATAAGTATATGTCTCTTTTTTGTGTAGGAACTGTTTCTGTGATTATGACATCTATATCCTTTGATTTGTATTTACCTCATATTTCACTGTACCCCACTTTTGGGTTTATCAAATATATACCCCACAAACAATCATATTTGCATATAGTCGCTGAGAGATGTAGTGCATGTCCAGGAAAGTTTGATTTATACGGTAGTTATATCTGTTTTGGTAATTATCAAGGGGAGCAAATAAATAATGTGAATTATGTTGTGAAAATAGTAAAACACTAAGGACAAATTTATGAGTACAATTTGACTACCAAATTGTACACTATATTTGCTAGTAAGTTGAAGCAAATATGATTGAATAAACAGAGGGGTGTTTTAATGGTAAAAGTCATTAAAGGATTATATTGTAATTTACTGCAAACTAGTGTCTGTGTGTTACAATTTACTCAAGAAGGATACTTTAGAAAGAAGATGTAATGCATGTCCAGGCAAGTTTGATTTATACTGTAGTTATATCTGTTTTGGTAATTATCGAGGGGAGCAAATAAATAATGTGATTTATGTTGTGAAAATAGTAAAACACTGAGGACAAATTTATGAGTACAACTTGACTACTAAATTATACACTATATTTGCTAGTAAGATGAAGCAAATACGATTGAATAAACAGAGTGGTGTTTTAATGGTAAAGGTCATTAAAGGATTATATTGTAACTTACTGCAAACTAGTGTCTGTGTGTTACAATTTACTCAAGAAGGGTACTTTAGAAAGAAGATGGTGGAGGGGTGGAGGTGGTGTTTGTTGGAGAGGGAGACAATGGTGGAAGAGGGTGTTTGTGATGGATGGAGATTTTTTTTGAAATTGAAATTTTAAAATATGAATTTGAAATCAAAGGAAGGTGTTTTCTTTGTGGTTTTGTTTTTTAAAATGTTTTGCATGCATCAAGATCTTCTAGATAGGAGAAGGTCCAAGGGCTAGGACTCCAACCTTTCTGAAAAAAACAAGCTGATGGAATACATGAAGTCCCTAAATTGTAGATATCCCAATGACCATATTGTCGTTGGACATATACATAGATACAAGTAGAATTCATGAACATACAATGAAAATACTAAAATCCATATGGACTGCTAAGATAAATAATATTGAAATCAGTGATGCCTACAACGTATGTAAGTGCAAAGTGGGTGTTGAGAGAGAGGAAAAAAAAATAAAAAAAGGTAAAACAAAGACACCAGTGCCAGGTGAAGGCTCAGCTCAGGAACAAATTGGGTTCAACAGTCCCAGTTTGCCATATTCCATTACCTAGGGAGACCATAAAAATATCAACCAACCCCTGGACAATCATTGGACTTTGCTGTCTTCAACAGTTTAACCACATTATCAAACAGTGGTTTTTCCACTACAGATGCTAACAATGTTAGATTCTGAATTTGGGGGGTGTATTATAATGTTAAGATCATTGGGACCTATGTGTAAAAACTGGTTTTGCTGTTTATCTTATAAACCCTTGTGTTGATTAATGATGTTTTTGAAAGCCTTGACTGATGATGTTAGAAGCTAATATTTTAGGGCTGTATTATATATGTCAAAATTATGTGTACCAGTGTACAAGATTGATACTTATGGTGAGTCTGACGGTTGGGGCATTTGATGTAGATAATAACTGTTTTGGGGGCACATGTGAAATTTCAATAGTTTGGAGGTGTATATGTGAACAACTATTTCTGAGTTACTAATCCATACTATTTCAAATAAAAAATTATAGACATGCTCGTCATATAAAAACTTGTTTAAAATGCATTTTTTTCTAATAATTGACTTGACTATTTACATGTTCTTTAAGTTATTTTTTATTGGTTTTGAAACTTGAGAATATTGGACGTAATATATTACATACTTTTTATTTTTATTCATCAATTCTACAAAAAAAATATTATTTTTCACATTATATTTTGCCAATGTACTTGTTGCTTGTTGGGTACTTATTTCTATCTATTGATGCATGTTTAGTACATGGCCTTCAGAAAAAGGGAGAACCTTAATTGTCTTTGCGATATTTGATGTGCTACCTCAATTGATCATTTTAGGTTTATCGACAATACTCAATGGCTTATGCAAATTATTGAAATTAGGATGACTTGAAATCAATTGGCAGTGAGTGGAGTGGTGTATCTGATATTAGTACAAGTTGAGTTCCTCACATGTGCCCTCTTTTAGGTCTTATTTGTCTCCTTTTTTGATGCTTGTGAGCATGTGCGGATTGAGTCTGTTTAATTCTCCTTTGGCTCTGATTCTATATTGAAATTTGCATTTGAGCTCAAAACTAATTGGCACTGACTTGAGAGGTCTATTCATATATTAGTACTAGTCTAGTTCCTGCATTATTTGATGTGGGTATCTTTGGTATTTTACCATCTAGGAAGCATGAACATATTGTCAGAGAAGCAGTATCGTTGTTAGACATGTGTCAGACACTGACACTTGCCCAGCATGTATCTGATACTTGCCCAACGTGGCTCCAACATGTGTCTGACACTCCAGGTGGCATGTCCTATATTTATTTTTTTTACCTTTTTAGTTTCAGGACACATTGTTGGACACCTTTAATCTCAAGTACATAAAAGTCTTCTTGTATCTTTCTTGGACACTTCTAAGTTGTTACAATATTGGGGGAGATGCCTTGATCAATTTGAAAACATTTGCTTGTTCATTACATGTTGTTTCTGAGTTCTTTGCATTAATTTTCAGTTTATGATGCAATTTTTGCAATGTCTTATTCGTTTTTTTGGGTATATTACCATGTCTGTCAGTGTGTCTTTGTCCAATTTTTATAGGGTTTGGTGTTTCTGTGTGTCTAGGTCACATCATCTCCTGTGCTTCATTGCTGACCATGATTTCTTTTCTGCAGCAAATACAAATATGAACAGCAAAAAAGGAAGAGGGATCAGCAGAAGAAATCTGCTGGTGAATGCTTTCTCCTTGAAGTTCTTTGAATAATTGACAGATGCTACACGATTTACTTTCATCGGAAATGTTTCACATTTGTTAAGTAAATTTTATTTAATTTGCAGCAACCCGTATGGATATAAAGGAGCTCAAAATGGGGTAGGTCTTTGGTGTTGTTTTATTGTAAACATTAGTTTTATTAAAATTTCCCTCAGAGTTGTTCTTCATGGTGTCATCCTATAATTCTTTTCAAGTGTTAATGTTCTTTTTTGGTTTTATGATTTTTTTTTTGAAAGAAAAACGTGGAATAAAGTTAAATAGAAACAATGAGAAAAGGTAAAAAGTAAGGTATGTATGTTGCAATTTAAATAAAGATATCCCCACAAAAATCATACGTGGTACTTCACTAAATGATATAAATAATGGTGCCAAATTATTAAGCCTTTGCAGTAAATCGCTACAATTTCACCCATCACCTTTAATATGATGAGTTAATTTACATCTCAAAGTGTCTTGATTGGCTCTATGTGACTAAACTTACAACATTTCTTAAACTTCAAAATATTCACATGTTGATTTCACCTAGGGAAGTACGTGAATGTGTTTAGAATGGATGATTTAGAGGGAGAAGTCATCGTATATGAGATGAATGATGATGGAAACAAATATTATTTGAGAGTGAAAGTGGTGATGCTGGTTGACTTGCACTAATTAGCATGGACTACTTTCTTCAAACCAAAATATGTATATACAGAACCTCAATTTTCTCATGTGTTGGTTATCTATCAGTAGAGGTCGTGATTGACTTTAAAACTTATAATAGGACATGTTTATTTTTTCAACAGATACAACATTGATTCTCATGATTATTCTGTGAGACTGAAAGCTGCTCAAAAGTTTCTCAAAGATGGAGACAAGGTTGCCAATTCTTATATTGTTTTTTGAGTTTGTTTTGTATTCATTTAGTCGGTTAGTGCTGAACTTTGCTCTTTATTTTGCTGCAGGTCAAGATTATTGTAAACTTGAAGGGCCGCCAAAATGAATTCAGAAACAATGCCATCGAACTTATCAAGCGGTTTCAGAATGACGTTGGTGAGGTACTATTCATTCTCTTACCTTTATTGCTTGGAACAGATAAAAAAAATGCTGCTGGGAAGCATAAATATGCGTTACTTTTACACCAAGACACTAGCTTTCAAAAAAGGAAAAAAATAAAAAAAATCTTGCATGCATCAAAGGGGCTTATCTTAGATAATTCTACTGCACATATTTTCTATCTGTTTCTGTGGGATCATCAATCTTCTCACGTGAATCCACATCTATACATATTGGTGATGTTGCAAATGCATTAGAGCTCAAGTTGCCATGAGCGACTGTGGAGTTCTAAATGAAATGCAATTTGTCCAACGTACTAAAAATAAATATATTTAATGCTCTTAATGTTCTGATCCGTTTGGATCCTTTTTCCCTTGCTTCCAGCTTGCAAGTGAAGAGAGCAAAAATTTCAGAGATAGAAATGTATTCATGGTTCTTATTCCTAATAAAACCGTCATCCAGAAAGTTCAGGAGCAACCCAAGAAAAAGGATGCTTCAGTCAACAAAGTATCAGCCAATGTCTGATTCAGGAAATTTCAGCGTATGACCTGGTCACAACGATGCAGAAGAAAATCCAGAATCAATGAACGGAAGGAGCAGATTCAAGCTTCTACTTGGTCTCCAAGTAGCAAGCATCTTAGGATCATCAAGGAGGTCAATTTGTAAACTTAAAAAGGAAAATTTTGTGTATGCTCACTTTCACCTGCATGAGGTCTGCATTTATAATTTTTATGATTAATTCCTCCGCATATCAAATCATGAGCTCTCCTCGTCTCAAACAGTTGACTTTGTTTTTGTGGAAAAAGTATAACTAATCATAGTACCATTCCTATCACAACATAGGGAGAAGATCAAGGGGTTCCAAATGAGGAAGCCCCTGAGGGGACCTGTAATCTTTATCGTTGAAATTCAAGAGAGACGAATTTGCTCATCTTTACCATTACGTGTTTAAACACATTGAGATAGAAAACTGAGGTTTTGCTTCCTATTGGACCTCTGTTGGTATTGTCATCTTGCAACTGCAGGCCGAAATGAGACAACATGAAGTCCTATTGGGCCACGACTTTTGTATTGTCATCTTGCAACTGCAGACACTCCGTTCTGGCAATGTTAATGCATGTGTATTAGCAATGCAAATGGAGGACTAATGGTGGTCAAGTTGTCAGTTTCTTTGTAATCACCTGTTTCAAGAGTAAGTTATTTTGTCTCGTCTTTGCTTGGATTGACAGCGAGATCCTCCATGAAGTATTGGTCTTTCTAATCTTGGAGAAAAATTCCAACTTAGAGAATCTCTCCAATTCACTTGAAATCTTATTTAATATTAACTCTCTCCACCTATGTCTGTTAACCATTTATCCGAATGGACTATAAATTGGGATTGGCAAACCCTATGGATAGAAGAAAGGGGCAACTTAGTTCAAAAAGGGTTTTAACACAAGCAAAAGAGAATGTAGATCCTATAAGATAATAGGAATATGCCTAGTCATTTTGTCGGTGTAATTTATCATTGTTAGAGTAAATAGATCTTTATATGGATATATGTGCTAACCATTTATTAGATTCCTTATAAGTTAAGTATGTGTTCTCTTATATATAGGAGATTGTACTCTTTTTGTTATTATGTAATATATGATTCTCTCTTTCTCTCTAACATAGTATCAAGAGCATAGGTTCTAGAGAAATCTTAAACCAAATACACCCTCATAAGGCAGTTGAAATTGTAGCAGTCATCGAAAATACATGGTGGCCAATGTGATTTTCTATGATCATTGTCTTTTTATTTGCATTATAGACAATGTGGTTGATTATTGCTATTGTCTTTCTAACTACCTTATGGTCAATGTGACTGGTTATAGTTGTTGTCTTTCTATCTACCTTATGACCAATGTAGTTGACTATGGTTATTGCTTTCCTACCTGCCTGATGGCCAATGTGATTGGCCATTGTTGCTATTATTGTTACAACATCAATCATTACTATTATTACTTTCATTCATTTGAAGTTATGTAGTTCTTTATCAATAATACAAATAATCATTATATAACAAGCTGTACATGTTAGATGTTCGAACTTAATGAAGAGTGCTAGAGTAAATAGATCCTTATATGGATATTTGTATTATCCATTTATTAGGTTCCTTATAAATTAAGCATGTGTTCTCTAATATATAGGAGATTGTACTATCTTCGTTATTATGAAATATATAATTCTTTCTTTCTCCCTAACAATCATATTGTTATCATTCATTGGTTTCGATACTTTGTTTCCCCAAACATGTCTCAAGTGTCAATTGATGTTTTTCATTGAAAAAATATTTTTGGTATAGGTCCTTGTGTTGAACATAACTTGAAGAAATATTGACAATAACAAATGAACTTTACTATATACAAATGGCTTACACATTGCCAATAGGAGAAATGAAAATAAAACAAGGGGGAGGGGACATTGGTTTTGCTTAGGCAATAGTTTAGATCAAACGAAATAGAAAGTAAAAAAAATAGAACTTTGTTAGAGTTCATAAATATAAATGTTTGCTTTGTTATTTAGTTGGATTAATTGGGTTGGTAGCTAGTTAGCTGTCATTTTCATTCTATTATAAAGATATTGGGTCGTTAGCATTCTATTGAGTTATTATAGTCGTTGGACTGGGTGGAATAAATAACGATGAGTTGGGAATAGAAACGTGATTTCTAACTTTGATTCTCCATTCTAGAAATCAGAGAAAAACTCTCTCATATTTCCATTTCTAGTTTTTCCTTTTCTTTGGTTTGTTCAATCTATCTACCATAGTGCCTGTGATGCGAAGCCAAGGTTACAATGGAAGTCTCGCCGAAGCAAGGAACTAAGATCATCTGAGTCCTATCAACTTGGTATTAGAGTCGAAGCAGATCAACACTGAAGCTTGGAGGATAAGGCTAGAAGAAATGGAAGTTTTTAAGGTGCTAATGTAAGAAACTATGAAAACGATGAGGGCAGAATGGAGGGTGGAGATCATGAGCAATCACGACCTGAAAAAAGACTTAGTTCATCAAGCTCTGGGTTTGGAAATTATTGAGATCGTTGAGAAAATTCAAAACATGGAAGGAAGGCGTGGAGCTGGAACAATTGAAGGCCACCCTAGAAGAAGAGGATCCTCATCTTTAATAGGTGAGAATCATTACAATTTCAAATTTGGTACTGTGAAATTGTCAAATTTTGATAGAACTCAAAATCCAAAAATTTGGTTGTATAAGATAGACAGGTTTTTTGAGTTCTAAATAGTTCCTGATTCTTAGAAAGTGACGATAGTTGCTTATCATTTTGATGATTGTGTTTTACAGTGGATATATTGACTTATACTTGTCATTACGATTTCAAACATGCTATTGTGAAATTGTCAAAAATTGATGGAACACAAGATCCAAAAGTCTAGTTGTATAAGTTAGAGAGGTGTTTTGAATTTTCCATGAAACCTTAGATTCTTAGAAAGTGACCATAGCTACTTGTGATTTTGACGATTGTGCTCTAGAGTGGTTTTGGTTTTTAAATGATCAGAAGAACGTTGACTGGGTAGAGTTGTCTAGGGCAATTGTGATATAATTTGGCCATAAGTTTGATGATGCTATGAGCCTATTAGCTAAATTGAAGTAGGATGATACCTTAGGTGAATATCACAGGATATATAAAAAGTTGCACAAGAAAGTTCCACAGTTGGAAGATTCCTTGAAGTCGAGTGTTTATCTTAATGGATTGAAAGATAAGTTGCAATATGAAGTTAGATCTTTTGAACCACAAACACTTAGGAAGGCAATAGAGATTGCAAGCATTCAAGAAATCAAATTGAAGGGTCAAAGGAAATTCAATAAGACTACATACGAAAGGAGTATCGTTCAAAATATGAATGAAGTTGGTAAGATGAACGAACAGATAAAGGAAAAACCTCTTATCGCGAGCATATTTCATGAAGAATTTGAGAGAAGGAAGGATAAGGGATTATGTTTTAATTGTGGTGACAAATGCTCAAGGAACCATATGTGTGTGAAAAGTCAAATATTCTTCTTACAGTCGAAAGAAAAGGACAATGAAGAAGAAGAAGAAATTGAGATTTTTTCCCGCAAGTGAAGGGCTAGAGGTATCACTTAGTAATATGAGAGGCAAGGTAACTTCATAAACTATGAGGGTACATGGGAAGTTGAAGGGCAAAGGAGTGATGGTTTTAATGGACCTGAGAGTACACATAATTTCTTAGATCCTAGAGTAATGCAGCAAATGGGTTTGGATTTGAATATGAGTATGAAGTTTCTTGTAATGTTGGCAACTAGAGAGAAGGCTCAGTGTCTAGGGCAATTTAGAGTTGTGGCAGTCAATATGTAGCAATTACAAACTATGATAGGTTTTTATTTAATTTCTTTCGATGGTTGTGAAGTAATGTTTGGAATTGAAGAACTAGAAAAGTTAGGCACTATTTAGTGGAATCTAAAAGCTAAAACTATGAAATTTTGTTTGAAAGGAAAAAAAATGGAGCTAAAAAAGAGTGAATTGCAATCCTCCTGCTAAGTGCTAATAAATGCAGTGAACTTATGAAAAAGGCCAAGGAAGTTTATTTGGTGGAATTATATCAGGAGGAAGCCATGGGAAATAGCTCTTTCTTTGAGGAGGTAGGTAAGTTAATGCATCCAGAAATGGTAGGTAAGTTATTAAAAGGTTCAAGGAAGTATTTGATGAACCTACTTCTCTTCCAGCAAAAAAAGGCATGAACTTCCTTTGTTATCAGAAAGTCAACCAATTGCTAGCCAACCTAATAAACATTCTCCATATCAGAAGGTCATTATTGAGGGGGCTATTTTTGCATCTTTGGAAAACAAGATTATCAAAGACAACTAGAGTCCATATGTAGCTCTTGTGGTCTTGGTGAAAAGAGTCTAAACAAGCAAATAATAAAAGATAGGTACCCCATCCTTCTAATTGATGATTTGTTGGATGAATTGGGAAGAAGTAAAGTTTTTTACAAAGTTAGCTTTGAGATCTGGTTATTACTAAATCAGGATGCTTGATGAAGACATCTATAAAATAGCATTTAAAACTCATAGTGGATACTATGAACTCTTAGTCATGCCCTTTGGTCTTACTCATGCCCCTTTTACCTTTCACCCACTAATGAATGATTTATTCAAACATTGCATGAGGCAGTCTGTGTTGGTCTTTGTTGATGATATACTTATATATAGCAAGACTTGGTAGAATGATTTTGCAGCATGTAGAGAAAATCATAGTAATTCTGTAGAAGAATCATTTGTTTGCTAAAGTTAGTAAATGTAGATTTGAGGTGATTTTAGTTGGTTATTTAGGACGTGATATCTTAGAAGGAATGGCAATGACGTGATAAAACCAATGTTGCAACAATCAGAGCCTAAAAATCTAAAAGCTTAGAGAGGATTTTAGGGCTCACTGGTATTACAAGAAGTTTATAGCAAAATATGGAGAGATAGTTGCACCATTAACTCAATTGTTTAAGGAAGATGGTTTTAAATGGAATCCTAAAGCACAACTAGCTTTTGACAAACTCAAACAGGCAATGGTTTCAGCTTCTATCCTGGTTCTTCTTGATTTTTCTATTCCATTTGTGATTGAGTGTGATACTAGTGGAGTGGATACAGTGACTGTGTTGATGCAAAAAGGTAGACCTATAGCTTATCTGGCAAAGCCTTTAAAGGCAAATAGTTAGCATTGCCTACTTACCAAAAAGAAATGGAGGCATTGATGATTGAAATTCAAAAATAAAGAAGGTACTTGATGGCCATGGTTTTTGCTATTAGGATAGATCATGAGAGTTTGAAGAATGTACTTGAATAGAGAATATGTACTCCAATTCAACAAAGGTGGATGTTAAATTTCATGGGATTTAATTTCACTATTGAGTAGAAGAAGAGTATGAATAATAGAGCAGCAAATGCTCTATCTAGATTGCCTGAGGAGGTGAACTTGTAGGCCTTTTCTTGTCCAGAAGCTGATTGGGTGAATGAAATTAAATTGGCTCATATAAGTAATCCTTATTTGATTAAAATTCTGGCTAAATTCCATGCAGGGTTCGAATAGGGGAAGATATGAAGTTAAAACTATTTAGAGGCTGAAAAAAGATTGTTACTAGAGAGGAATGAGCGAGGAAATCAGATCATATATCAAACATTGTGATATCTGTCAGCAACAAAAATATGACACCCTGAGTCCAACCAAACTTTTAGAAACACTACCAGTCCCAGAAAGAGTTTGGATTGTAAGTGTCTATGGATTTCTTGGACTCTTAAGGTTATTCAGTCATAATGGTAGTTGTCGACAGGTTATCAAAATATGCTCACTTCATGGGACTAAAGTATTCTTGTTCAATGCAAGTAGGTGGTAAATGTATTCTTTAAAGAAATTGTAAGGTTGTGTGGACTACGACTGTCAATTGTGAGTGACAGAGATCCTACTTTAACCTATTTTTTTTTTCTGGTAGGAGTCGTTCAATCAGCAAGTACTAAACTAAGGTTGAGTTCTGCCTATCATCCTCAGAAGGATAGACTGAGGTTGTTGATAGATGTTTGCAGAATACTTAAGATGTTTCTGTTCCCACGGGTCAAGCGAATGGTTTTAGTGGTTGTAATGGTGTTAGTACTAGTATAATACTAATAAGCATCATGTGTCAACTTTGGATATGGATTTTTGTGTGTTTATCAGCTTTGACGCTCCACATACGTCAACGGCGATTTGTGATCACTACTCTTAGTTTGTGTTTGTCGTTGGTCCTTGAAATGCTTTGGAGAGATTTGTGGATGTGGTGGATCCTTTGCTTCTTCAACACAATACCAACATTAGTTGAAGGTTCTTGTGAATGTGAACTTCTTCCCCTTTCTTTCTTTCAAAATAAAATGAGCAAATCAAATAAAAAGAAATGAGTTAGTGAGTGTAGTATTGTGATCAAAATAAACATAAATATGAAAAATAAATAACAAGAAATAATATGTATTCAAGAGTCAACCCTTGATTTACTCTAATATAATGAAATTACTTCATATGTATGAGAAAATTAACAATCAAAATGATACTAAAAAAATCCTTCACAAATGATGTGAATGGAAGAAATAAGGTGAGAGGAATATGTTAGAGATGGCCGATGTGATGATGGAGGATCGATGTGGATTGCACTTTTTCTGGCATAAGGTGTCTCTCTCTAGACTCTTTCTCTCTGACTCAAAGTGTGTGAATTTTCAAAATTTTGTCCCTAAAAGGAGTCTTCCTTCAAAGATTGAGGTGCTCAGGTATTTATAGAAATTGGAAATATAGTCAAAATTAGCAACACAATTCAACAACAACAATTGTTGTTGTTTGTGTGGTGTTCAATGCATAGATTCCTACATCTAATGTTAGACTCTGTAATCTATAGAGTCTAACACAACTATCACAATTGGCAACCAACTGTTGTCATTAATGCTGGAATTGTGTGTTATAAAAACGAATCAGGGCTTAATAAATAGTGTTGAATTCCCGTAATTTATCTCAAATAGTAAAATTATTCAAATTATTCAAATTTTCAAAATGATAAAACAGAAAGTTGGATGAGCATAGAAAGCTACAATTGCCAAGTGTTGGACACTAAAGAATGTAGCAGCCAACATTGGACACTAAAGACAATGTTCAATGAAAATGACACAAAATTTCCAATATTGTACTACAAGATATAAAAAACATTCTTATAAAAGTACACCAAATTTGAAGGTTGTTCAAATACTTTATTGCAAGAATTTTTAGGGAATATCGTTGGACATTAGAATTGGTAGCGTCCTACGTTAGACGCAACTGAAAACCACGTCCAACATCAAAATGGATTGAAACTTTCAAAGATTGAAGTATAGGATGTAAGGAAGTTTTTTGGTAAATTTTTACCAAATTTGGAAACCATTTAAGTACTCTGTTGTAATGAATTTTGTAGGAAATCAACCAAAAGTTTTGGACGTAGAACTCTCTACGTACGTTAGGCACAAGTTTCCCAATGTGCAGCCCACACTTGGTTTAAATAAGACGAAACTTTTCAAGATTGAAGTATAAGATGTAAGGAAGTTGTTTGTAAAATTTCAATAAATTTGAAATCGTATGAGTACATTACTACAATGATCTTTTCAAGGTATCAAGAGAGATGAGATTGGTGTTTCGCTAGATAGATCTAAAATGACGAAAATCATGAAGGCTTAGAAAGCAGTCTAATAGTGCAATCCAACATCTTCAAGTGTCAAAAGCAGGATGAGTGGAATAGATCTAAAGGCAATCAAAACTAAAAGTCTTCTTAGAAATGCCAAACTGAGGTATCTACATCAATTTGAATGTCTCCATTTGAAACGGTATATGGTATTACCCATCCTACATTAACAACTTATGTGCCAGGGACAATGAAGATTCAACAACTGGAGCAACAAATTAAATCTAGAGATGTTGTGTTGTTAGAGCTAAAGATTAACTTGAATAAAACTCAAGAAAGGATGGTTCAACAGGCTAATAAACATAGTAGAGATATGGAATATGAAATGGGACCTATGGTGTATCTTAAGCCAGACAATGTTGAGTTAGATGTTGGAGTACCCATTGAACTAGAAAATTGGGGCAAGGAAATGTCGCAACCAGAGAAACTTTTGGGCAAGAGGATGGTGAAGGGAAACAATCGTGCAGTGACACAACTGTTGATTTAATGGAAAGGAAGAGCTAAAGAGGATGTGACACGGGAGAATCATCATCAGTTTCAGTAGGAGTTTCCTTCTTTTATGCTTGAGAACAAGCATTGAATCAGCAAGAGAGTTGTTAGAGTTCTAAAATATATATATTTGCTTTGTCAAGTAGTCGGGTCAAACAAGTTGTTTGACCCAATAAGCTAGTCATAAGCTGTATAAGTTGGTAGTTTTTTTGCAGTCGATAGTATCAGAGGTTCTTCCCTAGCATAACAATTAATTTGTATTAGTTGGTAGTTAGTTTGATGTTATCACTAGCATTCTATTGATTGTTACAATCGTTGGACTGGGTTGTATAAATCACAATGAGATGGGGATAGAAAGGCATTGAGATATCTACCTTTCATTCTCCATTCTGCAAACCAGAGAACCCTCTCTTATCTTCGTTTCCATTCTTTTCCTTTCTTTCGCTTGTTCAATACATCTACCACAATGCCAGTGTCGTGATGCTAGGGTTCTAATTGAAGTCTCGCTGGAACACACAGCCGAGATCGCCAGACTGCAATCAAATTTAAGGGAGAAAAATTCATCCTTGTAGAGATTATATTCTTGATGTTTGCACAATCAACAGGAATTTCTATAACGACTCTATGCTATTATAGATGGCAGGAGGAAAACTATGTTAAATTTCTACAAACTATGCAGAATACAGAACGTCTTTATGGTCCAAAACTTTAATGAGCTCTCAGACCACAAAAAAAAATAGAAATAAAAGGAGAAAGAAAAGCATACACACTGTCAATCGTTCTCTTTTTTTTTTCTACATTTTCTCTGCTTTCTTTCTTTCTTTCCATGTGAGTAGTGCAAAACTATATGGGCTGTGAGTGAACACAGCATGAGCAGTCAAAAAAACATTTACATTTCATATCTGCAGCCAGTAAGTCATTAGCCACAACACACATTTGGCTTTGGATCTCCAACACATAGTTACCAATTTGTGTTAGCCCACCATAATCTTATCTTGTTTCAATTGTAACAGCTGTGTTCTCAGGCTCAATTCCTGTACCTGAATCCATCAGTTTGCCGAGATAAAATGTCAGTTAAATCAAAAGGTATGTTTGTATTTTGATATCCATTGATCAGGATAAGATTCTGAAAGTTAACAACCAAGAACAAGAAATTAAATGTCAAAAACAAGTTTCTGAAGGATTACCTCCAAAGGCAATATCAAATATAGATAGCAAAATAAAATAGTAAGCATCCACTCATTATGGCAAGAACAAGGAAATCTAAATGTTGCAGTGAAATGCAGACCACAGGGTGACTCTAGTTTGTGAGACCTACCAAATTTCCATAACTTAAATCTAAGATAGCACCACAACGACAACGGCTAACATACGTGAAGCCTCGCTACTACTTGTTTTCTCATCCTGACTCCAGATGATATAAAGTATTTCCTGTTATCTATAAGAATATCAAATATCTAGCTGCTAACGCACGCAAGTTGTCAATATTACCAGTTGGGAAATCAGTAGAAAATATTACTAATTTCTTTAGAGATAATAATATAATATAGGATTTTACTACTGTTAAAAGCTTCAGAATCAGCATGCGACTTTTCTACCAAGCCAGATGGAGCTCGAAATCCATGAAGAGAACTCAGGAACCTGATTATATTTTTTTTTTTGCTTTGAAGAGATCTCCTCGTGTTTTATATTACAAAACTAGAAAGGGTGAAAGATGGTTATGCAATTAAAGTACCTGACAACAATCCAGGAAATGACAAACTTACAGGTGGCATCACTTGTAAATTAATACAGCAAAGGCGTTCTTAATAAAACAAACCATAATTGGCAGCGTAATGGATAACATTATTGTCCATGAGTAAGTTTTCATTTTAAAATTTGCAATGATTAGTTTGGAATTAACGGTTTCAATAAAGATGTGTATACAAACATACACCCCACCTGGCTGCTAACTGGGAAAGAAAACACTCTATTTCTCAATAATTATCAACTAAATTCAATTTCCATAGAATGACATACAGGGAAAGAGCTTTACCTGCATAGCGGCAGTTGATGCTAATAAATCTCTACATTCATCAAGTATAGCACGTCCCCTGGATGCCACATTAGCTAGTTCAGAAACCAAAGAATTTGTGCCTTCCACCTGTTAAAAGTAATATAGAAGTTTCAGAAAGAAAAAAATTATCTCAGCAAGAAGCCTCTTATGGGGAATCTTCAAAGTAGCGTTGAAACGAAAAATATTGTTACTCATAAATTTTTACAACATTAAGGTTCTAAAACACTTAAAAACTTAAAATAAATCTATTGACTGCCCACTTTGTTATAGCCATCTTCAATTGGCTCCAAAAAACACCATCCACTTTGACCAACTACTTGTATTAGACCATTTTTGTCCAAGCATCTTACATGCTTACTGTTATTTTAAACGAATATTATGCTAAGAGAAATACCAACTTAAAAGAGAATGATTTACATACATTATATGGGGGCAAAAAGACAAGCAACTCCATGTTTGTGATCTGATGAAACTATTCAAATAAGTGAAGTAAAACAAAAGAATGATCCTTGACCATCATAAAAGAAAAAATAAAATATATGCCATCCTCAGTGAAACCTGAAATCAATGAACTCATGGCAAATGGTTGCCAGCTGTGATACAATTGAGAGTTTGTGATGCCCAACAGCATGACGGTAGACTAGCTGGAAGCTAAGCATTCAATGGCTGCATGACATGCTAATATAAACTTTCAATCTTCTAGAACATCATAGTTAGTTCTAAAATGCAATTCCATTTAATATCAGGAAAGTGTTGTAGTTATATGCACTAGTGAAAAGCACGTGTAAAATTACAAAAATATTTTACAACTATTAAGTACTAATGAAAAGAGAGATAAACGATAGACAACATGGCATTTCGAAAGCTAAAAGACTAATACATGCATATTTCACTAAATAAAATAATTAAAATTTTATCTATTCAAAATTGACAAACATATTAGAAATCATTGATAATTAATAGAAGATGTTGAGACGACGTCCATCCAAATTTGATGTTACCAGAGAAGATAAATCAGATTTTGGGTCTTCAATTTTTTATCTGAGTAATTTAGACATAATTCCTTTTATTCTCAGTTTATTCCAAATCGATCCCTACCTTTAAAAAAATACTTTAAACACCCATTTATTTGACCTTTATTTGAAAGTTCATTTTGAAACCTAACTATGGTTGAAAAGTAACTAAAGGATTCGAAAAGACTAACCTTCTTGTAAACATTATTGAAATGAACCACAATTGTTTTATTGAAAGGGTTTATTTCAAAATGTAAGGGGTGATTTAAAAGGTACTGATAAGGATATTATTACCATAAACTAACGTTGTTACCACAATAGCTAACGGAAGTGAACTCGAGGAGGGGATTTCAAATAAATGACAAATAAAGGAGTATTTAAAACATTTTTTTTAAAAGAAGAGGTCGATTTGTAATAAAGTGAAAATACAAGGATTTATATATAAATTTTGAAAATTATAGATTAGAAGTCCTTCAATTCGACCATCACCAACTAACGATGAGAAGAAAAACAAAAGAAGAGCTAACAAATTAGATCTCGTGAGATACGTTGTTTCATTCTCTATTACCATTACACAATTAACAAATTAGATCACAAGAAAAAAATACAAATCGCCATTATAAATAATTAAAGATTGCAGATTCCACATTTGTTGTTTTCATTTTTATTTTACAAAAATCTAAATAATTTATGGAGATTATAAACAGTTATGGTATAATTGGTTTTGTTGGTAGGATTTTTTGAATGATTTTGATATTAACCATGGGTATTTTGGGGTGTTTATATAAGTCTGATCCATTGGAAGAGGAAGGGAGGTGTCCCTTTAATAGAATAGATGAATTCAAAAGGTTTAAAGCAATGTAGATTGACATAGCTAAAGGTCAAGAAAAAGAAAATTGAAAGAATAGTTTAAGACATGTCATAGCTCCTCCGTTGCCATGCAAATCGTCAATAAACATGGACATGAAGCTCCTGTTTAGAACTTGGATAAAGCCAAAAATAAAATTAGAATTGGAATTACAAGTCCATTTGACAAGCCAAAAAGTAAAATAAAAGTGAAATAGTAATTCTTATTCTGTTTTACTTATTTTAAAATAACTATTTCATGAAAAAGATAGAATAAAATTATTCCGTTAAGTCATTCTGATACATGTATGTATGCGATGTGTTTCTTTTTTGTTTAAAAATTAATACATATATAATATGATGTATACATACTTTAAATTAGATATATAACTTAATAATCAAGTTGATTATTATTAATCTTTGTATTTTTCACTTATTCCAACATTTATTCTGATACTTATTCCACTTTTTATCCAAATTAGAATATCTTCATATACACACTTATTCACCTTTAAAAAAAATTACTTCCAAATTGAATAATAATACTATTAAAATACCAATACCACTTTCTATTTATTCTAGTTAAATTAAATGGATTCTTATATGGATCTTTGTATTATCCATTTAATAAGTTACTTGTAGGTTAAGTATGTGTTCTCCTATATATAGGAGATTGTAATCCTTTATTATTGAATGACTAATATAATAGTTTCTTCTCATCTCACATAGTACCAGACCCCAGGAAAAACCCTAGGGTTTAAGAAAAAGAGAGAGTATGTGTGCATAGTAGCTGCCGCTGTCGACAGACTTCCGTCACAATAGTACTGTCGACCACGACGGAACCATAGGAAAACCTCTCCCTTTCTTGTCCTCCTTTTCCATCTAAAGCCTGATCTACCATCGTGAGGCGTAGATCTGACCAAGTCCATCGACAGTAAGCCTAGATCAAAGTTGTTCCATCGCCACCAGCCCTATCTCCTCTGTCCAACAGTAACTACAGCAACTTCGACGCATCTAGGCAGTCCTGCCCTACCCGTCGGCGTCTCCAGCCCCCACCACCCTCTAGGCTCTCCTACCCCTCCTGCACCCCCTTCCGGCCTCCCACACCCCTCCTTGTGCCACTGAAACCTCTGGTTCCTCCATTTAACGACTGCAGCCTATTCGGCACACTCCTTTAAGGGTGTCGACAATCTCCACAGGCCAACCTTTCTTTGACAGACACTCAACCCTGATCTTCCAGCACAACTGCCACCGCCGATAAGACCTTCTAAGTCCCCAAATCTCACCAGTCGTCCATTCTAGGCCTTCCTGGCCTACAATCCTACGTCATCATCCAGAACACGCCCTCTATGGAGGTGGGAGGAGGTAGCTCGAGCACTGGGATGGAGCACGAGGAAGAAGAAGCGACAGTGAGGAGGGAAAATTGAGAGTGAAAGAAGAAGAAAAAGAAAAGAAAAAAAAAGGAGAGAGTGAACGTTGAAAAAAAAGGGAAAAAAAAGGGAAAGGGAGAAGAGAATGTGAGAGAAGAAAAAAAATGTTGTTCAGATTCATGTCGTAGACGACTTTCAGATCTTACGTCATTTCCGTTGTGTAGACTTGTCACGTCCACACGTGTTGGTGTAGCAGTCCAGCTGTCCCATTGGTGTTTTGGATCAAGTCATCTTCGTTGTATGGACCTGTCATATCCACACGTGTTGGTGTAGCAGTCCAACTGTCTTATTAGTGTTTCGATCTTACATCGTCTTCGTTGTATGGACCTGTCACGTCCACACGTGTTGGTGCAGCAATTTGACTGTTCCATTGATGTTTCGGATCAAGTCTTCTCCTTTGTATCCATCTCATGACTTCTAGGGAGTCGTTAGTGAAGAATTTGAATGAGACCTCTAAGAAGCTACTACTACTACAATATCTACTAAGTACTACTACTTTCGTTTATTTCAAATTATGTAGTTTTTTGTTATCAATAATACAAAGAATCATTATGTAACAAGTTGGACATGTTAGATGTTCCAACTTGAGAATGAGTGTTAGATTAAATAGATCCTTATATGGCTCTTTGTGTTATCCATTTAATAGATTACTTATAAGTTAAGTATGCATTCTCCTATTTAATAGATTGTAATCCTTTGTTATTGAATAACTAATATAGTAGTTTCCTCCTATCTCACAATTCCTACTTTTCTTATTCTACATCCAAGAAGGGCGAAGAGAATAAATGAGAACAATAGGGTTTTAGTAGGCTTAAGAGACTGCAAAAACATGGTAACTCCAGGAACAGTAGTAGGTGAGATAATATATATATATCTAAGAAGAGACAAATGGTACAAAGTTATCTTTTATTAGTCTCTCTTGTTTCTTTAGGAACATGGATAGGAAGTATCATAGAAATGGCATGTCTAAGATTAGAGAAGTAGCTTTTTCTCGTACAAAATTTCAGGTTTCATAAAAAATATTTTAATATTAGAAAGATTTAGAACCTTAAGAAAGGGCAATGTTTTGATGCCAAAAAACTTTGAACTTTTCTACCTACCTATTGCAATCACTAGTGGTTTCTGTTACACTGTCAATCTTGTAATTTTGAAAAATGCAAAAGGAAACCTTCAAAACTCATTTAACATTTTTAACTGACTAGTTAACTTCAAATTTACAGAAAGAATAATGTTAGAATGGACTGGATAGTCATCCAAAATGCATCATATCTTAACATCTCGAGTCGATTGGCCCATAACAACATATAAAATGCCTAAGATAACCTGGTCTTTATTTAGACCACTCACTTTTTTTCTCTCTAAGCAATGTGTGACTAAATTTAGGGTGTTACATCTATTTTGGAAACAGTTAGGATTAGTGATTTTAATGATGTCCCTAGACATGGAAAACGGGCCGGGTCCGGCCAAGCCCGGGCCGGCCGCGG
>JAMKQA010012879.1:0-41801 GCA_024699735.1 Posidonia australis
CAGATGAACCTCACATGAAACCCTAGATATGGAGAGAAGAGGGAGGAGTTCTCTCTATACAATTGGAGACAAAATAGGGCTACATAATGACCAAAGAGATTACATAATCTGTGCCTTAGCCTTCTTAAATACTAGGGCACCTAAATAGTCTAATGACCAAACTAACCCTGAAACAAAGACATAATTCAAGACATATTTACAACATATATTCTATGGTGTTTGTTAAATAAATCTTAATTTTCCTTGTGTTTTTAGGTATTAAGGTGTTTTTTTGGAAACTTAGGTATTAAGGTGTTTAAAACAGAGGTTTATATTTGTTTATTTTGATCTTTTTTTTGAAATTGATAGATAAATTTTTTTCTTCCTACAGTTCGTGAGATTCGAATCTAACAAGGAGGTGTGAGTTCCACTCTCCTTATCAATTACACCATAGTAGTTTGATTTTTGTTTATTTCATTTTTAGACCAAGATTCTTCATATCAAAAGTCGTACATGTATGCCCATTGTAAGGAATGGAATTGGAATATGTGGTTCTCATTTGTAACACCCGTAAAATTTATTTTTTTTGTAATTATTTATGTAACTCCTCGAATCCGGGAACGTTACCTAAATCATAGTATCATAAGCAAAATTACACTAATTACAGTAAAATTAACTAGCTGTAACTAAGACTCACCTCTAGGAAATAATGTGTGGCTAGAAGTTCCAACTTCGGTATCGAAACTCGACTGCACCTGAAAATCAAACAAGTATGTGTGAGTGATATCTAAGTCACCCAGTATGCACTCCAAACAGACAAAAACAGTGAAAAGTCAAAAACTTATTTTTTTTTTTATAAAACTTAGTTTTCTTTAAAGATCTAGTTTAAAACATCATTGTCCTTTCCTTTGAAATCATTTGGGAATCCGTTCCTAGGGTCATACTCTCTTTTCAAAACTCACTTTTCCTTTTCCTTTTAAAATTCTTGGAAATCATTTCCAAAACCATGTTCCTTTTCAAAACTCATCTTTCTTCTTTATTGCTTGGGATTTCTTCCCAAGACTAAAATCACTTTCAAAACTTATATCTCTGACCATATCCAGTCTAAAACACAATGCCTCTCGGGCTTAAAACCAAAAAATGCATACTGGCTGGTAACTGGTTAAAACACTAATTCTTATTTTTATTCTAGGATTTTAGGACCATTCATAAGTCCAATCCCAGACAAACCACATTTCTTTTCATTTCTTGGAAATCACATTCTTTTCTTATTCACTTCCACTTTTCTTTACAGTTGTTACCTTGATCAGGGGTAACCAGGCACACAAGTAGTAGGCGAGGACATCATTTCCCCTACCTCCCTGCACTACCGTTGTGAAATTCCCAGTGCGGGATGCCACCGCCCTAGCCTACCAGCCTCAATCTTTTTCATATATGCACGGTAATATATCTTTGTCTGACGTCCCATCGGTGACCTGAACAACTAGGTATAACGACCTAGGCTCAACCTACACCGACGGTGACCCGAATAACTAGGTTCAATAACCTAGGCTCAACTTACACCGTCACGAGCTCGGTGACCCGAACAACTAGGTTCAACGATCCATATGCAATACTTGACCCTCTTGAGGGGTCCCAACTAAATTCATGAAAATCATGCTTTAAAATCATAAATTGGGTCTCATGTCCAAAACTACACACAATCAACCATTTTATTCATTTATAGGGTCTAAAATCCCAAAACCATGCCCAAATCCACTGATTTAGGTTCTATATTCCTCCATGCCATTTGTATTGGGAAAACATCATTAACACATGCTTATTGTCCATTAAAACCTTTCCTTTTCATTTTATAATCACATTTATATATATCAGGACCATGGCAAAATCGATAGACCAAATATTAAGTCCGGTATACCGAAAATCCCTGGTTCGATATACCGAACATTTTCGGTATACCGAAAATCCCTGATTCGGTTGACCAGATGATTTCGGCCTACCGAAACCAGGTATTCTAGATTAATCTGACAGAGATTCGGTATGCCGAATCGCCCGAAACTAGGGCACCTCCCCTGTTTCAAGCCTTGAGCTCGTCGGAACTGGGAGCCTCCAGTGGACCCCCAAAACACCCGTCATAAAATGCAAGTAAATCATGGGGTGTAGACTTTTGAGTCTACTTCAAAACCCCATAAACCATTCATCCATCGATACATTATACAATCCACACGAAAATCACAAAGGGGTGGAGCTCAAGAACGGCTACTGTAGCCCTCATCCTAAAAATTTGTATATTCCTACAAATTTCAATCCTAACCGCATGATATCTATGTTTTCATGTATTTCAACTCATTCTCATCAATTCCCCTATTTTTCTACCATTTTTCATGCATCTTCTCATTATTTCAAAGAAACAAGGGACGGAAAGAAGGAGGGTTCGCGTACCTCTCCGGCGGCCCCCGCAACACCAGCCAGCTCCACCACACCCTAGCATAGCCTCGGCGAAGCTCCGGCGATCCTCGGTGTAGACACCTCGATTTTGAGGTGGCTCATAAATAAACTTTCCAGATGTTGCTTTAGATATGCCAAACCCAATCCCATCAGTTAAACCAACCACAAACCTATAGCAGGCCCGCAACCCAATTAGAAGTTCAGACAGGTAAGGGAGAGCACCAAGTTAGAGCACCAATATTGAGCATCTAGCTAGAGCACCATGCAAGAGCACAAAATTGGAGCACCTAGCTAGAGCACCAGGCTGGCGCACCTACTTGGCGCACAGCCACTTCTCAGGTTGCTGGCCTTCCACCTCCCATGTCTGTAACCCTCACCAGCGAATATGCCATGGAATCTACGCTAGGCTTTTCGTTTACGAGGCTGTCTGCATTCCATAGGAGTTACCTTTGCAAAATCCTATATAATGACCCCCATAGGCAGCCATTTGGAGGATCTTGAGCAAGCTAACTACTGATTTCAAGATCTTGAGCAAGCTAGCTACCGATTTCAAGATCTTAAGCAAGCCATCTACTGATTCCAGTAACCCTTTCTCGTGTTCTTGAATATTCCCTTGCATTCTAAAGCACCTCCAGCCTTTCCAAAGCAACAAGGAGCATATTATCTTGGGTTTTCTAAGAAGGAACACCTTGGACAAAGTAAACCCCTCTCCTTTCTTTACTTTTAATCTTAGTTCTTGCATTGAATATAACATGCCTTTAACTTCACATATAATCTAATTTGTTGCTGTTTACATGAGAATTTTATGATAAGATGCTCGTTTCATATGCAAGATACTCTACATGTAAAATCTATATGATAAAAATCTACATCATGTAATTCTTGTGAGTTGTTTTTCTTCTCTGTTTCTTTACACAAGGAACCATGATTCATGAACATGCATGCTAGGAAATAAGCGTCAAATATAATCTCTGTATATTTATCATTTGCTTATGGTTGTTAGGTTCATCCATTCATTTCCAATCTTTTAGAATCCCAGGCAAGTATTTCAGCCCATGATTTGCATGATTTGGAACTAAATAATAAAAGATTTCCATTTGTTTGTATCTTATCATGTTTTTTGTTTTTATCACCTACATACCTGATCTGATTAAAGAAAAATCACTGATCTCTAAAATCTGGATCAGATTCTAAATCAGACTGCAATCTGATTCAGGATTTCTGGGGAGCACCATTCTGGCACACCAAAGTGGCACACTAGAGTGGCGCACCTTACTAGAGCACCACTCTGGCGCACCATTCTGGTGCACCAAACTGGTCAGAGAGTAAATCACCATGTTTACATCTCAATTTGCATAGTTTTTTGGATGATTTTTAACTCTGATTTTCCTGGTATTGATTCTCTGGTATTATATGTCTTTGCATGCATGTTTTCATCTTGAGACAATATTGTTTTAAGACTTTTTGCACCTTGTATGCTCAGCCAATGGCTGGAAACTGGTAGGTTGTTTGCCCCTTACTCCTATATGGAGATTCTTATGCATCAGCCCATGATCCATGTGACATGGCCGAACTTGGTTGCTTTCATTTAGCATGAATAGAATGTGATCTTGTGTGAGGCTTGCAGCCCTTGAACACACGGTCCATAAATCTTCTCATGCTTGCATTTTTTTCTAGATTTTCAAAGTATATTTTCCGAGTTTACAAAGACTTTGCATTGCATAGCATTCTTGAATACATTGCATTGCATGGATTTCTAGTGTTTTCCTCAGCACATCTTCCTTGCCTCACTAGAGCACCTAGGTGGCGCACAAGACTAGAGTACCGATCTGGCGCACCAAACAGGCACACCAGCTTGTTTTCAGTAATACACAGTAGCTTTTTACATGGTTTTTAGCATGTTTTCTGGTTTTGATTTGCTTTTGGTTTTCTTTCTTGATATAGCAGGAAGACTCAATTTTGTTTTTAGCCCATTCCATGCATGGTAGATCACATTTTGTATATAGTAAAGCAAGGATGAAAATCACTTGAAGTTCTTAGATCTTTGATCTTATTTATGCAATATCCTTGCATCAATGCTTGACCCGTGATACGAGTGATCCTTCTGAGCATTAGGACACACCCCACATCCCATGCACTCCTATTTAGCATAAGACACCACTCACTTAGCATGGCATTGCATATCGCCCTCGGGCGTACAGAAAAGGCTGAAAAGCCGACATTCTATATATGTAAATGAGAAACCCATAGAAAGACCAATTTTTCGAGCATACGAGGGTGCCTAATATCTTCCTCGTACGTAACAAGGATCCTTGCCCATTTCTGGTTTCAGATCTTCTTTTCCATTGGCTTTATCTTACGATTTGAATGTTTTAAGTGGTTTTCTTCGTCTCCCATTTTTAATAGACTAGGTGGCGACTCCTGCACTTTATTTTTATTTCTGCCGTGACTTTGCCGATCCTCACGCATTTGGCCTTTCGCGCCAATCTCGAGGTTGTCGCCAGCATGGTTACAGGAACTGGCAACTCTGCTGGGGATAACTAGATCCCGACTTTTGTTTTGGGTTTCTCATTTACTTTGGCTTTCCCCCTTGCTTGCCTATTTCTTTGCCTTGCTTTGGTTGTCCCTTTTATAAGTGGTGTGTTTCTTGCATGCATGCCTTTATATAATGGGTGTTTCCTTTTTACACATTTGCTATGTCACCACTATTGCACATAACCTGCACATGCTTTTGTTTGATAATCCATGGCTAATTTGCATGTTTATTTCCCTTCTTGTACATGCCATGTCTCATTTGCATGTTTCTTTCCCATCTTGTATATGCCATGTTTAGGAGATTAGAGACATGTCTGCTCTCCCCATTTGGTTAATGAAAATATAAAAACTAAAATCAATAAAACATAAGGCAAACTAGTGATAAATTGCAAATTTTCCCCCACGGTTTAATAAACTTGCAAGTAAAAAACTTAAAGCATGCTTTGCATTCATCATATAGGACATGCATTTTCTCCTCTCTTGAGTCCACCTATACAGTTTGCGAAGGACATTTCTTGGTGTCTCATCCTATGGCTTTGGTGTGGATGAAATATCGGGTGTGTCCCCCCTTGTCTGGGGTAGTGTCGGTGTTAGTAGAGGGTACAACCTACTGCTTTGGCAAAGGACGAGGCCCTGAACACACCACCCGTTCACTGCCTAAGCTTTGGTTGGGATTTAGAACGGGAACCTTAATCATTCTAACCTTGAGTCGGAGACCTATTCACCCTTGTGTAAACTCAGAGTAGACGGCTTGGTAGGACACTCCTAGGTTGCGAGGGAGCACATACTAGAAGCTTTCATGCATTTTGCATCTCATACCACCGCAAACATTGCATCTTTTCTAACTTGTTTGTTGCTTGAGCTTGAGATCTTTCCTTTCGCTGACTCTTTTTGCGACCCTATTCTTGACCGCGTCTCCCAAGTTATTCATCACTTTCGACGATAGCTCGTCCTAGGATCCGTCCTACTCTTCCCAGCCGCAGTCTGATCCTTACTCGCTCGCGATCCACCATGGCCCAGCATGCCAGCGAGTCCCTTTCCTCTACTGTCCAGGAGGAGGTCCTCGTCTTGGGATACTCTTCCTTTGTTCCTGTTCCAGTTGTCACTGCTGCCCCAGCTTTTGCCTTGGCTTCTGGAGGACCTCCACCACCTCATTTCCGTGTCCCTGTGCCTACCTCGTTGTCCGGACCACCTGCTTGGTCGTTTGCTTCTGTTGGGGCCACAGCAGTTGAGTCTATTTCTTCTCAGGGCTATGTGTTTACTAGCCCTCCTCTGACTGCGACTGTCACAGTAGTAGCCACCCCCCAGTTCGGACAACTGGGATCTCAGCTTCCTGACTCCTCGTCCTCTGTTCTGCCTCCATCCTTTGGAGCCACCGACGACGATCCCATGATCGCACAACTGCAACAAATGTCGTCTCTCGCCCAACAATTGCAGAGATTGGCACTGGCACTCCAGCCTTTCTCAGCCCTGACCTTTCTGACTCCCGAGTTGCCTATGCAACCGGCCTTAGGACCACAGTTTGCATCTACTGCACTACCCCCACAGCCGTCACCGTCCCTTGTCTCTCTAGCGATAGGGGTGTCGACATTACCATTTGTTACACCTGCACAGCACCCACCACAGCATGCATCCCTCCTATCTGGTGGCCAGCCTCCTAGGCTGGCGGGAGCACAGCCCTTAGTGAGTATTGTACCGAAGACCATTCCGATTCAACAACTCTTACTCCCACACTCTGCACCACTTATTGCACCACCCCCTGCACTATCCTCACCCTTGTACCACACACAAGCTTCATCCTTTATCCCACAACACAATGCACTCATGCACGGGTACACTGGCCATCCTACCGTAGCACCAGATGGCGGAATGGTGGATCCGGAGGAGCCCTTAGGGGCGACCCATACAGTGTACGCGGCACCCGCCTCTACTGCACAATCCACAGCTGCAGTAGCTCCAGATGCTCTCCTCGCGAGAGTAAATGATCTGGATCGCACTCTCCATCAAGTGCAGGACGGGGATCGTCGGTCCTACCAATTCCGGGACCTCTGTTATTTCCCAGAGGCGACTCTCCCCCTAAATTTCTAAATCCCAGAATTCGACAAATACAATGGTAGGGGCTGCCTGATTTTCCACCTTAGAGCCTATTGCGGAGACCTCGCTCAGCTCCAAGCTGACGAAAGGTTGTTAATCCGCCTGTTCCATAAGAGTCTCACGGGGCCCGCGTTGAAGTGGTTCACTTCCCTCAACATGGCCAACATCAAGACTTGGGACGACCTTACGCAGGCGTTCCTGGAACAATATTCCTTCAATCTCGACTTAGTCCCCAAGCAGGAGGACTTGGTTGCTATCAAGCAGAGGCCCTAAGAAACATTTGGGGAGTATGTTGGACGATGGCGCTCCTTGGCTTCACAAGTCAAAGATACACCTTTTGACGAGGAGTCTATCGAGATTATAATCTGAGGAGCACAACCAGTAGTCGGGGCTCTACTTAGCATTCAACTAGTCACCGCTTTTTCGACACTGCTTTGGGCGGACGCCCGTGTTGAGAGCTCATTATGCGGTGGCAGTATTCCAGCGCTCTCGGCATTTGCCAAACAGGCCATTGCCTCACATAGTGGCCCAAGCAGCAGTAATAAAAACAGCAACCACGATGCCAATCCACTCCGGAGGCGGGATCCCTCTAAGGATATAGTTTCTTACAATAGATCCCCTGCTGCACCGGTGAATGTCCATCCGCCTCCTCAGCATCAATTAGTTTATGCACCCACGCCCACACATGAAGCACCTCATGCACCACACATCACTCCCACTACCACTCCAGTTTATCCTACCCCTCAGGTGGTGGTGCGCCCGCCATTGGCACATCAGCAGCCAAGGCGGCAACGCCGTGACAGGCGCCACTATACCCCTTTAGTGGAATCGTTGAGCATGGTATTCCCTAAAGTCGCATCCCTCCTGAGGCTGCTTGAGGTGCGCCCGCCACCAAGTCCGCTTCCTGCCTGGTATAACACGAATGTATTCTGCAATTTTCATCGAGTCGTAGGTCACTCGACGGATAATTGCCTGACACTAAGGAACGCAATCCAGGACTTGATTGACCAGAATGTCATTGTGATTAACACACAGGCGGCAGGCCCTGTGCCCACATCAGCAGCCATACAAGCACCACTAGCACAACCCAGCATAGTTAGCCAGCCATTACCTTAGCATTCAGACCCGGGAGCAGCAGGCCCCTTGGGAGTCAATTCAATTTTTTCTTGTTGATTCTATCTGATCTTTTATTTGTCTTACAAATCTTATGTCAGTTGTATTCAGGGAGTCATTAGTTTGATTCATCCTCCCATTGAGGCAGTCTCATTGTTCAGCTTCAAACCCCGTCCGCTTCAAGCCTGAACCTATAATGTTTTGTACCGTATCAACCAGTTTGAGCCGGTCAATTCCATTCTTGCCATTTGGCCATTCATAGTAATCCCCATCTGATGGTTGAAAACTTGTGTCGCAACTGGGGATACGAGAAAGGAACCCCTTGGGTGATACGGCTAAGGAACCGCCGAGCCGATCAAGGTGGAAGAACGAAGAGAGCACGATGAATTGGGATACGAGCATCAGAACCAGTGGAAGAGATCCCCTGTACTCAGGTAAGTCCCCAAAAATGATTATTTCCCGCGATTTAACTCACTTTACTAGTGCAGGCGTATTGAATCCAAGCTAGAGTTTGTTCATAGCCTCAATATCATAGTCACCAACAGGTCTCAGAAGAATTTTTTCTGAGAATGGTCATTCAGAGTCAGAACAGACCTGCAAGTAGTTATAGAATTATACAACGCTGTCAGACTCAGAACAGTTGGCAGTGTATCAGGCAACAGTAGTGCAAGATCTAGCTCAGAAGACGAACACAGAGAGCCTGACAAACGACACAGTTGGAGATTTGGGCATTTTTATTCCAAGAAAGTGCTCGCGGAGGACCTAACAAAGAACAATAGCATCAAGGAGGGAAAACAGTTGTTTCACCACTACGGCCAGAATCACCAGGACCAAGCTTCAATTCTGGTCCTTCAAGAAAGTCTTCGCTGGATCGATGATCGTCACCCATCAGCAGCTCCTAACTGAAAAGTACTACCACTGATCGTCGGCCACTCCCAAGCCTTGCAAAACGTTCCATTATAGGCCATGCATCTCTATGTTTCTTGCTTTAGCATTCCAGTATTTTAAATTACTGCATCTGGACATCACAAATCGCATCATATGCATTGTACTTTCCTTTTGTTTGCATTGTAATTATAATACGAAACATTGGCACAACCATTGCCCGATGAGGAAAATCGGAAGCTTGCCTGCTTAGGAAGAGTTTGATCCTCCTCACGTGTTACTACCTGTGTGACCTAGGAGGTAAGGGAGCCAGTATTCGTGGGAAAGTGGGTGAAATGTACAAATTCACGAGGGGCCTACACCTCTAGAAGGAGAAAAACTGTTAGGGCATAAGTGAGAATGCGAGCAATAAAAAAACAAAAACATAGACTTTAGAGCACAAAAGAAATGAGAAGATAGAAGTCGAAGATAGAAGTTGGCTCCAATGAAAGAGGCATGCAAGACGACTCTATCCCTATCACATAACTTGGAGAGGAGTTGAAGCGTACACCTACCAAGCTCATATGTTCAAAGGGACTAGCCACCCCTTTTACATCAAACTGAAAGAGCAGCCACCCCTCAGCCTAGGTGTTAATTACCTTCAAGCAGGGATAGGGTAAGTCAGCATGCCTTTGAGGGAGTAAAAGAAAAATGAATTATCGAGAAAAGTAGTTGTAGGGCCCAAGGAGTTTGGCATGGAGCCCATTTTATCCCAAAAGCCCATTGGTTGAGTGAGAGCCACCATAAACCCAGGGATTCAGGTAGCACCAAGTGAGTCGAGGACATTCTAGTTCCTTGTAGTAGGCAATGAAGGCTTCCTCGGTGCTGAGGGCATATCTTCTATCAACCATTCATAAATCTTGCTTCCATCTTAAGAATTCTGCATAAATCATTTGGCATTTAGCATTGGATAATTCACCACTTTCGCATTTTGCATCGCTTTGCAAGGCGTTTGGCTGCGCTCCAACCAGGGGCATGTCAGCTGCCTTTTGAGTTGGAATTTTGGCAAAGAAGGGATCTTTAGCTAGGGGCATGTTAACTGCTTTTTTGGTTGAAGTTAGGTCTTTGACTAGGGACATGCCAGCTGACTTTCTAAGTCAAGAAGATCATGGGGACAGTACTACTTTTGGGAGCATGCAGATGAGGCTTCTCGCAAGCACTTCAGGATAAGCCTATCAGTTCACAAAAGTATAGCTGTCACGGTACATGAAACAGGTTGGTGGCATGCATAGCAATAGCCCGTAGGTCTAGTGGACTTCTTCCAAGGCGAGAGTAAACTATGTTCGCCTGAAGCGAAAGGCATGGAAAGTGGGTTTCCAGAATCTAGCCATAGCGCATAACAAGTACGCCAGTTCACTTCAACCATGGCAATATTCAACAATGAAGAGGACATGCCCCAAACCCACAGTTGTTCACGATCCTCCGTAATTGGTGCACCAACCAATGTTTGTAGGACATTAGAGCAGTGTTTTTGTGTCACCATGGTTAGATACCCTAGCAGATATGACAGCTATCCCGTGGACCCCGTCATGTACATGCGGTGCAAGTATCTTAATTTCAAAGGTCTAAAGTGCAGAATGGCTTCCAGAATTGCATTGTTGTCCTCCACACTCTACAGTCTACAAAAGGCAAAAGGTAAAATGCCAAGACAAGCAAATGCATAAGTCTTCAAAAAATCACCAAGTGGGGTAATTTGCAGAAAACCTCTTGACAATGTGAAATTTGCAGAATAGCCCACAAAGGGTGCAACAAATCACATTTGAGCAGAAATTTGTAAGCACTCAGCAAAATTTCAAATATCGGCAGCACAGCAGTAATACAATAATCAAAGGTTTGCCATATCAGGCTAATTTGGCAATAAGGCCGCTCTAGTTTCAACAAATTACGGATATGCCCCAAACTTTTTGCGAAACACGCAAGCAAAGCTAATTCAGATCGGCACATGCATCTCAACAAGAAATCCGATTTCCGTGCTATAAAGCCACAATCAGCAGCAAGTAGTTCTGCCCTCTAGAGTGCATCTGAGCTAGTTTAATTCTTGGGGGACAATCCAGGGATTATCCCTTTCATTTTTCCGGATTCTCGCTCCAGGCGGACGAGATCCTTCTATCCCTTCTTTCCTTGGATTTTCGTGGGCGCGAAATCCTTTTGTTTGACCTTTGACAGGGCGGTCAAGGTCCGTTCCTTGCTTTCCTTGGATTCTCGCGTGTGCGAAATCCTTTTCTTTGGCTTCTGGTCGGGCGGTCAGAGTTTACCCTTGACCGAGCGATCGAGGTCATTTCCTTTCTTTTCCTTTTTCTCGTGGGCGCGAGATCCTTATCCTTCTCCTTGGATTTTCGCGAGCGCAAAATCCAGCTGTTTGACCTTTTGACCAGACGGTCAAGGTCCTTATCCTTTTCTTGGATTTTCGCAGGTGCGAAATCCAGCTGCTTGACCTTTTGACTGGGCGGTCAAGGTCCTTTCATTTCCTTGGATTTTCGCGGGCGCGAAATCCAATTGTTCGACCTTTTGATCGGGCGGTCAAGGTCAAATCCTTCTCCTTCGATTGTCGTGGGTGCGAAATCCAGCTGTTTGACCTTTTGACCGGGTGATCAAGGTCATATCCTATCCTTCGATTTTCGTGGGTGCGAAATCCAGTTGTTCGACCTTTTGACCGGGCGGTCAAGGTCATATCCTTCCTTTAGGATTTTTGCGAGTGCAAAATCCAGCTGTTTGACCTTTTGACCAGGTGGTCAATGTCATATCCTTTTCCTTGGATTCTCGCGGGTGCGAAACCCTTTTCTGTGGCTTCTGACCAGGTGGTCAGAGTTGACCTTCGATTGGGCAGTCGAGGTCATTTCCTTTTCCTTGGCTTTTGACCGCGCGGTCGGAGTCAACCTTCGACCGACGGTCGAGGTCATTTCCTTTCCTTTTCCTTGGATATTCGTGGGCGCGAAGTCCAGCTGTTGACCTTCTGCTGGGCGGTCGAGGTCTTTGCTTTCCCTTTTCTTCTGGATTTTCGCGGGCACGAAATCCTTCTCCTTGGCTTTTGACTAGGCGGTCAAAGTCGACTTTCGGTCGGGTGGTCGAGGTCCTTATCCTTTCCCCTGGATTTTCGCGGACGCAAAATCCAGCTGCTTGACCTTTTGACCGGGCGGTCAAGGTCCTGTTCTTTTCTTTGGATGTTCGCAGGCGCGAAATCCTTTTGGTTGCCCATGTCCGTGCGGATAGGGCCTTCTGTTCTTCTTGACAAACAATGTGTTTTGTCATGCCCCTTTTCTTTGGGCTGGTATCCCCAACTACTCGGTTGACAACCGTCATACTGTCTAGCGATCGGGTTGACAAGACTTGAATGACTTGTCACATCCCGCTTCCTCAGGTTGATACCCTCAATAATCCGATTGATGAGTCCGACAACTTATCATTTTCCTGCCAGTGGTTCCCTCTGTGTGCAGGATTTCTTTATCTTTTGCCTTATTATTTCAGCACTAGCATCAACATTGCATCGTCTTGCAAGCACCCATTCTTGTGTGTTATGTTAGCATCAACTTCGCATCGACTTTCAAGATCGGCACTTGCATTTGTCTTCACATTGGCATCACGTTTCCAGCATGTAGATCATCGATCGCACGCATTTTGCATTTGCATTTGGCAATAAGTCATGATTTTCAGTGCATCCGTCGGATAAGTGACTTATTTCCTACAGCAAACACCATCCTTCTGTAACCTCAAAATGGGGGTATCTTGTCAACCCTAAGCATCAGTCTTGGTTCCTTCCGTCCCTCAACCTCGCTCAAGGAGAGGCATCTGTAGACACCCCAATTTTGAGGTGGCTCATAGATAAACTTTCCAGATGTTGCTTTGGATATGCCAAACCCAATCCCATCAGCTAAACCAACCACAAACCGATAGCAGGCCCGCAGCCCAATTCGAAGTTTAGACAGGTAGGGGAGAGCACCAAGTTAGAGCACCAATATTGACCATCTAACTAGAGCACCAAGCAGGAGCACAGAATTGGAGCACCTAGTTGGAGCACCAGGTTGGCGCACCTACCTGGCGCACCATCCTGGCGCACAGCCACTTCTCAGGCTACTGGCTGCTGGCCTTCCACCTCCCATGTCTGTAACCCTCACCAGCGAATATGCCATGGAATCTACGCCTGGCTTTTCGTTTACGAGGCTACCTGCATTCTATAGGAGTTACCTTTGCAAAATCCTATATAAAGACCCCCATAGGTAGCCATTTGGAGGATCTTGAGCAAGCTAGCTACTGATTTCAAGATCTTGAGCAAGCTAGCTACTGATTTCAAGATCTTAAGCAAGCCATCAACTGATTCCAGCAACCCTTTCTCGTGTTCTTGAATATTCCCTTGCATTCAAAAGCACCTCCGCCTTTCCAAAGCAACAAGGATCATATTATCTTGGGTTTTCTAAGAAGGAACACCTTGACAAGGTAAACCCCTCTCCTTTCTTTACTTTTAATCTTAGTTCTTGCATTGAATATAACATGCCTTGAACTTCACATATAATATGATTTGTTGTTGTTTACATGAGAGTTTATGATAAGATGCTCGTTTCATATGCAAGATACTCTACATGTAAAATCTATATGATAAAAATCTGCATCATGTAATTCCTGTGAGTTGTTTTTCTTCTCTGTTTCTTTACATATGGAGATTCTTACGCATCAGCCCATGATCCATGTGACATGGCCGAACTTGGTTTCTTTCATTTAGCATGAATAGAATGTGATCTTGTGTGAGGCTTGCAGCCCTTGAACACAAGGTCCATAAATCTTCTCATGCTTGCATTTTTTTCTAGATTTTCAAAGTATATTTTCCGAGTTTACAAAGACTTTGCATTGCATAGCATTCTGGAATACATTGCATTGCATGGATTTTTGGTGTTTTCCTCAGCACATCTTCCTAGCCCCACTAGAGCACCTAGGTGGCGCATAAGACTGGAGCACCAGTTTGGCGCACCAAACAGGTACACTAGCCTGTTTTTAGTAACACACAGCAACTTTTCACATGGTTTTTAGCATGTTTCCTGGTTTTGATTTGCTTCTGGTTTTCTTCCTTGATATAGCAGGAAGACCCAATTCTGTTTTTAGCACATTCCATGCATGGTAGATCACATTTTGTATATAGTAAAGCAAGGATGAAAATCACTCGAAGTTCTTAGATCTTTGGTCTTATTTATGCAATATCCTTGCATCAATGCTTGACCCGTGATACAAGTGATCCTTCTGAGCATTAGGACACACCCCACATCCCATGCACTCCTATTTAGCATAAGACACTACTCACTTAGCATGGCATTGCATATCGCCCTCGAGCGTACAGAAAAGGCTGAAAAGCCGACATTCCATATAAGTAAATGAGCAACCCATAGAAAGATCGATTTTTCCGACGTATGAGGGTGCCTAATACCTTCTTCGTATGTAACAAGGATCCTTGTCCATTTCTGGTTTAAGACCTTCTTTTCCATTGGCTTTATCTTACGATTTGAATGTTTTAAGTGGTTTTCCTCGTCTCCCATTTTTAATAGACTAGGTGGCGACTCCTGCACTTTATTTTTATTTCTACCGTGACTTTGCCGATCCTCGTGCATTTGGCCTTTCGCGCCAATCCCGAGGCTATCACCGGCATGGTTACACTCAGCCTCCAGTGGATGCACCCACACGTTGACCTTCCTCTCTCCCTACTCGCGTGCCCCCCGTTCTCTCCTCCTCCTTTCCTTTCTCGCTGTTTCCTCCCCTGCCCACTCCTACCTCCCTCTCTTTATCCTCTCCTCCTCCCGTGTCGCGCTGCCATCCATCGCGTCGGAAGAGACGGCGAGGCACAGGCCTTTATCGTTGGTGGCACGGGTGTGGAGAAGAAGAAGACTGGGAAGGGTGTGGGTCGTGAGGGAGGGAAAGAAAAAAGAAAGGAGAAAAGGAATGAAAGAAAAGGAAGAAAAGACGGGCATGCAAATCGAGGTGACTATGCATCCTCAAATTGGACTCCACATTGGTCCCAAATCACAAGTACGTGCATAGAAAGCCAACCACAAACTCACACATCCAAGAAACAACAGATTTTCCAATAATAAATCATTGATACAATATTACAATTAATTACATGTTTTACAATTAAAAATGGATAATCAGGCCCAGATGTCACAATTTTCATTTTAATGAATTTATTCCTGGATGGGTGTTACTGTTTCGAGGCCTGTTGTGTAGATTTGTGCTCTTGGCTTGGGCCTCGTGGGTCGACTTCTGTTTGCATGTCCTTGTGGGTGGTTGGTATTGTGCATTGTGGCACTGTGCTAGTGTAGGCCCTGGTGTGGGGTCAGTGTGGGGCCCACATTGTGGGCCGGTTGGTGGGAGAGTTTGGTGCAGTTGTTGGCTTGTGCGGGAGGTTGGTCGTTGCACTATGCAAGCATGCATGCAACTACCACCTTGGGGCACATATTTATATGCACGGCCGATGACTCTTCCTCTGTGCCTCTCCTCCCATCCTTCTCCTTGCGTCTTCCTGTCCCGAGCACGCCACTTCTCTTCTTCTTCCTCTCCTCCCACTCGTTCTCTCCCTCCACCCATCCCACTCCACCTCCTTCTCGTCTCTCTCATTCTCTCTTTCACTCTCCTCCCTTGTCCCTCTTCTCCTACATCCCCTTCCTTTGTTCGGTGTGCTCGTGTGTCGACGGTGGCAGCGTGTGGCAGTGTGGGTAGCTCAAAAGTTGTGTCCTCGAGGTCGAGGAAGCCCCGTGGACGTCGTGGTCGCTGGAGTTGGCTGGAGGATTCGCCGGGGTTCGTTTCAGATACGCATCTCCAATCCCTGTAATGGAGATCATGTAAAATGGTAGAAATGCCTAAGATGCATGTAATCTAGGCTAAATTTAATGTTTTAGAATTCATTATGATTTTATGAGAGTTTATGGTGGATTTATGGGCATTTATGCCGGTGGTTACGTTTTGGGTCCTTTTGACCCTTTTGCCTTTGCGATTTTATAGCATCGTGTGTGGAGGACGTCGTGAGAAGGCGTATCCTATGGTGGCTAGTGCAGGTGGGACACGTGCCCCTTAGCTAGTAGCGTCTTAAGAGATAGGACAGCCTTCCCAAGGAGGGATTAGCTTTTTGAGGATTCTCTAGAGAGGGAGAATCGCGAGACGGTAAACGCTCCTGCATAGGGTGGCCGTCACCGTGGCAGTGCAGAACGCTGTGGTCGTTCCTCGGCGGACTACGTGTAGCCAAAGTTTGGTTGCTTGACTCCGGGCTTCTCAACTCACTGTGTGTGGTTTTGGCCATTGAGGGCCTTTGCTTGTGGTTTTGGCCGGTGTGGGCCTGGTTTGTGAGGTTTATGAGAAATGGTCTGTAAAATAAATTAAAAAAAATCAGTTAAGGTTTTGTTTCCCGCTGTTCTTCCATGAGTGAGGTTTTGTCACTCATGTGTTTTCCTTTGTGTTTTTGGTTTGCAGGTGTACTCATGTAGAGGTCTAACGTAGTACATATAATCTGGAGTCTCCTAGCTGCACACACAGGTTCCTGGTAGTTAGATATTTTCTGTTTGGCTTTAATTTTCTCGTAATTTAATTTGTTTTAAATTATTGTGAAAAATGCAGGGTGTTACACCATTACTATGTTATAGATACGGGTTTGAGTATTGATATTGTCTTGTCAAAATGGTATCAAAAATGTCATATCAGATCTATACTTATTGAGTATATAATTTTCACATTTTATTTCTCTTATTTATCTTATTTTTGTTTTTAAATAATGTTACCCAAGAGTTGCACAAAATTACAAAATTTCAAGGAAAGCGAAAGTGATCCAAGTTTTTATTAAAAGAGATGTTTGTTTATGTTTTAAGTCGATTTGGAAGTTAAATTCAAATCGTAATACGTCTGCCTCTTATAAAATCACAATGTAAAGCAATTTGTAAAATTTTGAAATTTTCAAGATAAGTCAAACCACCTATTATTGGCATGGATTTGGCGCGCATACTGAAGTGGATCACGATGAAATTTGGATCCCAATGCACTGACCTAAGTTTACTTCTAAACAAGAATGTATTTTAAATTTAAATTCCTAAATCCAACTCTGTGTTTATAAACAGATGTTGATTTATATATTAGATGGATGAGGAGGATTAGAATTAGAATGGAAAGATCAAATATGCCTCTCTTTGGATATAGAATAAGAAAAGTAGGAATAAATGGAAAGTGGTATTAGTATTCTCATTGTATTGTTATTCAGTTTGGAAGTGATTTTCTTTTAAAGGTGAATAAGTGTGTATAGAGAAATATTCTGGTTTAGATAAAAAGTGAAATAAGTATTAGAATAAGTACTGAAATAAGTGGAAAACATGTAGATTAATAATAATCAACTTGATTATTAAGATATATATCTAGTTTAAAATATGTATACATTATATTATATTTATATTAATTTTTAGACAAAAAAAACACACCATATGCATACAAGTATAAGAATAACATAACAGAATAACTTTATTCTACCTTTCCCGCGGAATAGCTATTTTGATATAAGTAAATCAGAATAGGAATTACTATTCCACTTTTATTCTACTTTTTGATTTGCGAAACGGAATTACTATTCCAATTTTACCTTTGTTCTGTTCTTATTCCTGTATCCAAACATGGGCATAATTTATGAACTTTGGTCTTCCTCCATTAGACTAGAAAGGAGAGGCTTGAGAGAAAACAAGTATTCTTACTTTTCTCGATAAAAAAATCCTTTTTCTTTTTAGCAATGTCATTGTTTCATTTTCTTTTGCTTTGCATTATTTGTTTATTATTATGATAGCTAGATCTTAGATCTAAGGTTTAGATTTTCATGATGATTTTTTGATATAAAATCGAAGAAACTTTAAATCTACAAATACAAGGTGTCAACAAGTAGTAAGGGTAAATGGGAGTCAAACTATAGAGACTTAGTTTCGTTTTTCAAAATTTTGATGTAAATACTCAATCGAAGAAAAATATAAATCAATGAAGAAAGTTGTTGTTTACGATCCTATGAAGAAAAATACCAAATCGAATAAAACAAGTGACCTTACTAATGACTAAGAGCCAATAACAAAGGAAAGAGAGGATAAATAAGTAAAGGAGGAGGAAGCACTACTAGAAAAATAGGAAATTGTGAGGACATATGTCCTTGCAATGTCCTTATGACGTCCTTGCTAAAGATATTTGCGAAGACATTCTATCATCGCAATACCTATCGTCGTTAAATTAATCTTGCAAGGACATTTCTTTGTTGCGAGTTTGGGAGAAAATAATATGTGTATTCATATTGAATCAACTTGTTACATATATATAGGGTAGGATATATAAACAGATATCCAATTATCCTATTACACTACCCAACACACTATATTCTAATAAGCGCAACACTTTTCTTCAAGCTGGAGCATATATATTTATCATGCCTAGCTTGGTACAAAGAGATTCATAAGTCCCAGTACTAAGACCCTTAGTAAAGATATTTGCAAATTGGTCAGAAGGCTTTCTATACATAATAGAGATAAATCCTTATATCACTATATCTCAAATATAATGACAATCCACCTCTATATACTTGGTGTGCTCATGAAAGGTTTGATTATTGACGATGTAGACATCAGCTTGATTGTCATAGTACATAGATATAGGCACATCAACAAAGAGGTCTAAGTTTGTCAAGAAAGAGTGAAACCACATGATCTCATAGGTGGCCTGTGCCATAGATCGAGCATCCTCTAAAGGAGGTGACGAACTATCTCAGAAGTCTAGACTCTGATCAAATGGAGTGGTCTCTGATTTATACCTCAAAAGACCTGTTACTTGTAGAAGATCCAATGCATATTTCTTTTTGGACAACGTCATCCTGCTTTTGGTATAAGCAAACTCGATACCTAAGAAATACTTAGGTCTGTCTATGTCCTTTGTGACAAAATGTTTCTATATAAAATCTTTTGTCTTCCAGATGTCTGTAATATTACTTCCAATCAACAGAATATCATCCACATACATGGTCAATATCATACAACCACTATCCGTCTGTCTATAGAACACAAAATGATCTACAGCACAGCGTCGAAAACCACAAGTAACAACAATGCTGTTGAACTTCTCAAACTAGACACATGGACTCTATTTAAGACCATAAATCGCTTTCTTAAGGAAACAAACCTGATTCTCCCCCTGAGCAACATACCCAGGGGGTTGCTCCATATACATTTATTCTGCAAGATCACTATACAGAAAAGCATTCATGACATCTAGCTGACTGAGCTCCTAGGATTGGTTCACTCCAATGGAAACAGATTTAATATTTGGCAACTGAGATATAGAGGAATAAAAATTACGACTACTTATCATGTGAGAGAATGCTCTTGAATCTATAATCCAAGAACTGTCCCTAGAGACTCATGAATTAGAGATACCCAAGGTGGAAGCAATGGCATGTGACGCCATAGTAGTAGAAGATTGGCTCTCTCTAAATTGAAAGAACTGGTCATACTCATCCTGAGAGAGTGTCACTGATAGTGCACTAGTGATAGGAATAGCTGTAGGTGTACTCTATATCTCCGTGGAGACCTATGCCCAATCTAGCCGCCTAAACTTTTCCCGACAATGATCTAATCTGTGGTTAGTGCCACCACAATACTCACATGGAATACGACCTTTACCATATGTTTGTCCACGACCTCCTTCTCTACTAGAACTACGATTAGAACTGTAACCATGGCTACGAGTAGTAGTCATGGCAGCGTGATTTGATGTAGATGTGGGTGTACTGGTGGAGATATGAAGAACTCGAGCAAACGTGCTCTCAACACTAGGCATAGAATCAACATCAAGAATTTGATCCTTGACATGAGACGAGAATTCTAAAGTCAAACTAGAAAGATAGGTGGCAACTACAAGCTCCTCATGATATTGACGTATTGGAGCAATATTAGATGTCAATGGTTAATACAAATCAAGCTTATCCAGAAGGACCCTAAGCGAGGCAAAATGGTCCTACATTGAACCATCATCCATTTTCGGTGTGACAATCTATTCGTATATCTCAAACCCGAGAGAAGTTCTTCTTATATCTATACATTTGCTTCAAGGTGTCTCATATTTTCTTTGCTGGTTGTAGAATTATTATGCTACGAGCAATCATTGGTTTCATACTATTTACCATCCAGGAAACAATAATGAGTCATCAGCAAACCAATCTTCATATACGTTGTCTTTTGCATCTGGAGGAGGCTGAGTAAGATGTTTGATCTTGTAGTAAACAACAAGAAATGTCTTAAAACTTTGTACCCATAATAGGTAATTCTTTCCATTTAGTTTCTTGGAGGTTGCACTTAGATTCTTGATAAGCGATTCCCTATATGCCATGCTAATTTGCACAATTTAAACCTGAATATTGCTGTCTAGATCCAAATCAATGCAGGAAATACTCCAAAATCTACTGCAAACAATCCAGGAACCTTTGGTAGATAGTAACCCAAGTGGAAAACTAAAAAACCATCCTCAATAGTAGTAAAAAGACGTACACACAATCCTATTCATGGGTTGTTTAGGAGTAGTGGCCACCAACTTGACTACCAATGGTAGTAGTAGGGGTCGTCTACATGTCGATAGAGGCCAAAGGAAGGGAGTAGCCCTAGAGGGATTGTAGGACTGACCCTAAGGTTTGTTGGAGGCCATCATAATACCCTGCAAGGGTGGCCAGTAGCAATGGAGGCGGCGCTGGAGTCGCTGTTGACAGAACAGGGGACAACTCCCCTTTACGGCAGCAAACGGGTTGCTTGAGACCACCGGAGAGCCCTGTAGGGGTTTCCAACGATAGAGGAAAGGGTAGCAGGGTTTGTTGAGGGTAGAACAGGGACCTGTTCCCCTTGTCGGTGGCGGTAAAAGGCCAGGCTGGCCCTAATAGCAACAGAGGACGGCTGGAAAGGTGGGAACGACACTGGAGGAGGAGCCAATGAGGGGTTTCAACGCTAGCGAAGGAGACTACAAGGGTTTCTGATGCCAAAACACGGTGTAGATCAGGCTGTTGATGTCAAAAAAAATGTGGGTAGGAGTCTATAAACGGTGATAGTTGACCTGGTCATCGCCAAAGGTGAAGAAGGAGGTGGTCGACGGCTAGGGTTCCAACCTAGGTTCTAGTACCATGTGAGTTTGGGAGAAAATAATATGTGTATTCATATTGGGTCAATTTATTACACATATATAGGATAGGAAATATAGACAGATATCCAATTATCCTATTACACTACCCAACACACTATATTCTAATAAGTTCAACACTCATAATGTGCATGTGAACTATTTTATGAGAACATAGCAAGGACAAAATTCCTCGCCAAGTTCTCACTTTCTCCTCGCAAAATACTTGCCATGTCTTCTCTAAAGTTATAAAAATATAATCATCGTGCCATAAATAACACGGATATGTCCTCGCTAATTCTGCAATAGACTACCAAATTAGCAAGGACTTGCAATGTCCTTACGATTTCTGAACAATAAAAAAAATCAATAATATCATTATTTGAAATTACCTGAATATACTTGCTAAAATTACATTCAAATGCAATCACAAATATACTAAATCATACATATACTATACATCCACGCATTTTAAAGAGAAAAGTAGCAATTAATATTACATGAAATGGTTTTACATGTCTATCTATTTACAACACTAGATGAAATAACACACTAAAATTGGTTTTACATATCTAATCATAACGATATAATACAAGTCATCTTTTTTTTTTTACCGACTTGCTTTCCCCTTTCTCTTGAGGAAGATCCATGGATGAAACGGCGATTATGTGTATACTACTCGTAATACTTGTCGTCATCACTCGACAAATCAACTTCATGCTTGTCTTCGTATCTTTTAATCATAAAAAACAAACTTACAATATGCTATGATGGATAACTATTATATTATAAGGTTTAATTCAACATGACAAATGCATATCGAAAATTTCAAAACTATATAAAATGTTACCTTATAAGTCGGTCATCTAAAGCATTTATTTCACTCATTATTTCCTCCCTTATTTCTGAACGTACCATAGTTGTCATCCTTGACAACTAAGAACAAAAAAAATGCTCAATTAAGTGGAGTAGAAGCCCAAGTTGAACTTCTAAAATGTGCTGTAAAAGTTATAGAAGAACCAATAATAGAATCTTTTGAGTAATATAGATGAAGACTACCTAGACCTTGTATTCTTGATAAACTACTTACATTCTTTTCTTTCAAAATTTGCTTCTAAATTGTTTTGTCAAACATTGAGTGTTCACCAAAATTATCCTCTCCATATTTTTTTTAGGACAATTCAGTATACCTATCCTATAAAAATAAACATAAGAAGTTAATTAAAGATGATAAAATAGATATGTACATTATTAAAATAAATTTAATTCTATGATAATTACTTAGAAATACATCCTTCACAATAGGAGTTGACTATGTCTATTTGGCCCACTAATGTGGGATGTAGTTCACGACTCTGTTATAGTAGACTCTTTGCATAGTTGAGTAGTTTGTAATAATTGAAATGTACACTATTAATTTAAAAGACATCTTATATATAATTTTATTTTAATTATGTTCTATTATCCTTATTAACTCAGCACAGAGGTCGTTGTGACTGTTTGATCTACTTGTATAGTGAATTTCTTGCTTTTCACGATTTATCTTCCCCACTATGGACCTTTTTAGGAACTTTGCATCTATAGCAAAAATATCACAAAGTCTATTCCACTTAATTTTAACATTAAACAACAATATATATGTTAATTCTTATATATATAATGATAAACACAACTCTAATTTAATATAAACATTAATTACCTTTTCACTATACACCAAGGTAGAGGAAAATGCTTTAGCTGCCGATAGTCATCACAAGGCTCAGCTGCTCATTGCATTTGTCTTTGTCCTATAGTATATATCGTTCATCTTTTTCTTAATTAATTTTGTAAAAGGAGCACGATAATCTTTCTTGGTACACCCAGGTAAAAGAGTAAATTTGTTCTGTGTAAATCCAACATGATTTTTAACTTAATATACTAATTATTTACACTAAAGATAACTCTAAGGATTTCTTATTTGCTAATAGGGCATCAAACATTTTTTTCTCTCTCATTCGGATGTAAATGTGTTTATCAGAACTCAATAATTGATGTATAAGTTTTAAATATTTTTGTGATCTCGGACAAATTCTTGTTACTCTTCTTGAAGGTACTACATTAAAATCAAGTTAAATATATAAAAAAGATAACATGTTGACTAACAATAAATTAAAAATAAAAATGAATTACCCATCTTGCATTAGCTCTAGAATAGGTCTAGGTCCCTAAGAAACTTGAGCATGTCCTTGGTTTTCTTCTTAATTTTCATTAAAATTACACATATGTCAATAAGTATAATTAATATCAAGACTTAAAAACTATAATTTCATTATATTAATTACCTGCAGTTGGAGAAGGAGAAAACAATTTAGGCTAGACCTAACGTGCAGTGCTACTCTATGGAGTAGCGTTATGCCTAATCACAGGAGAAGAGGTAAGAGCAAGAATCGAAGTGGTTGAAGCTGTCCACCCTATTAGAGGTAGTGACACACCCTATGAGCGCTTGTACTCAATCGATTGAGCGATCGTGAAAGTAGTAAGATCGATCTCTCAGTTCTCCAATGAATCACATCTATGGAGTCCACTAGAACGTTGATCACCTCTACTAAACTTTGCAGTCTAATACCATACACAATATATCAAAATATTCATGTAAGATTCATCTAATTTGTTAAATAAACTAGAAGTCAATATGAAAACTATAAGTTAATTTAAACAAGGAGATTGATGATACTTACAAACGTAAGAATGACAACAATACTGAATAAGAATGCCATTTCTCAGTCCTACACATCTGTTTTATAAACGCATAAACTAGATAATAGAACAAGTTATAAACTCTAAATAAAAGGCACATGAGTGTCTATTTTGGTTACACTAGCAGAAAAAGTGATTTTTACCAAAGGTTGAAACCCTCAGTAAAACCTGCTACGCCGACGACCAAATCCGTCAGCCATTGCTTTCTGACGATGGGCTTACCTGTTGGCTATAGAGACGTTGGTAAAACCCTTTGCCGAGGGTTCCAACCCTTGGTAAATGTTACAACTTTTATTTTAGATAATATTATACTTTAAAAGAGGGTTGGAACCCTCAGTAAAAGTCCAACCCTTGATAAAAGTCCAACCCTCGATAAAAGTTACAACTTTTGTTTTAGATAATATTATACTTTAAACGAGGGTTGGAACCCTCGGTAAAAGCCACATAAACAAAAAAAAACATTACAATAATTGAAAGATATTGAATACTGTTTCACTTGTGTATTGAATTACTATTTTTTTTACTTAATACAAATATTGAAAGATATTGAACGTAATATACATCATTAAACATTCTTAGAATATAATATCCAAAAACAAGTTTACAGTAACATCTAGTAGTTGTTTCTCAACAAACAAATATCTAAATACAATATCTTCTACCAAAAAAAAAAAACAATATCATCCAATAACGTCATCCTCCATCCTTCCATCAAGTCTTGCAAGTTCTTCTGCATATAAGTAGAAGTCAAGTCATATAGATTAATAACAAAAATAACAACTAACTATATCAACTATGTTGTCAAAAGATTACTCGCTCAAAAGTGGATCTGAAGTGGTAGAATTGGTTGAAGTCTAGCAAAAAAACATTATGTATGTTAAATTTATCATTAAAAGTATAAACAAATATCAAATCATATAACCAAGAAAAAAATATATCGAATTGTTCTTCTCAAATACAACTACCTTCAACAAATGCAACCTTTCCCTCATGAATCTATTCTCTTCAAGGATAGCTTCCAACTTATTCTTCAGAGCTTTATAAGACTCACGCCTTGCTTTGTTTTCCTAGTATCCTTCCACAACACTCTAGAGTAACCAAGTCCCTGAAATCGCTCATACCCTCCATGATATCCATGGTAAACCTCTTCCAATACATCAAAAAGCACTAACGGATCAGAACTACGATCAAGTTGTTGCATGTGGGCTTTCTCTATAACCATTTCCTATATAACATAATATCAAATGAAAAAAGTCAAACTAATGTAAACCATAATAATTAAAAATGAATTATAATTGAGAAGACTTACACACAATTGAGCTGTGTTGTCATCAACATGTTCGCCTTTTTTTGATTGGTGCACATGTTGAAATGCTTTTTATGTAGTGTATTGGTCTCCTAAATTTTTCCTCTTATTTTATAAACAAAACGAAAATCAAATAAATTACTCACTATCAATCATGAAATTTTTAGAATTAAGAAATCATACCATCTTATGTGTGACTCTTGCAAATGCTTGTGAACTAGTTGTATGAGAAGTCCTTTTTCTATCACGAATTTTTTTGTTTTGTTCAAATTCCTCCTAATTCATAAAATTAGTCATAAAATATACAAACTAGTTAATCATAAACATTATTATTAACTCAAATAATCATTCACATATAGTACAAATTTATCTCAAACATTATTATTAACTTAATTACCAGTTTTTTCACCCTTCTCCAAATTAAATTAATTGTTCTCAATCACTTTGGGAAATTCTTTGAGCTTTGTCAGGATTTTTGAGTAATTCTTCTTCTATTTTGGTAGCATCATAATAAACTTTTAATTGACCTCGCCAATCTATAATCTTTTTTTGAATTGATTTCTTACAAAATTATACAACCAAGTGTACAGGCTTATCATTCTCATCAACAAAGTCAAATTTCTTCTGCACAAGCGCACAAAAGGAAGTATGTGAACATAAGAAAATAATCTTAATGAAATCAAGCTCTTACTCAACAATATCAATATTTTATGAACATAATGAAATTTTAGTGAGGCTAACATCCTCCAATAGGATTAGAAGAAAAAAATCATGACACATTGAACAATAGCACTAAGATCATCCACTCATCTAGACAAAAGATAGACAACTTTTTCAAAATTAAGCAATAAAGAGGAAGGAAATCACCTTGACACTATCCATCACATCCTCAAAGTTTTTCTTGGATTGTTCCTTCGAATGAAGATAAATTGGAAAATACAAGCGATTCCTTGCATGCAAGCCAAGCACTTGTGTAAGCTTTAGTTCATTATCATCAACTACTTGCCCTCGTATCATAAGGTACTTCCATTTTTGACTGTCTAGAGGGTGTATAATGTATCCCATCGTGGGCCTTCTTACATTCTTTCTACCACCACTTGTAACAACTATAATTTATCACATTATAAAACCAAACATTAGTTTAAAAAAATCATAAGGGAAATCATCATATAAAGCCACTTAATCAACTCATTTATTTACATCCAAGAGACTAGTCGGATGTCAAGATGTACTAAGTACACAGATACTAAGTACACAATCTTCTCCAGTTCTCTTCTGAAATGTCAAGCCAGGTATTTTCTAACTGTAGAGGAACTGGCTTTTGTGTAGAAAACATTTCTATTAATTTCAACAAGCAATTCAAAAATGAGGTACTAGTGGCATATGCAACAACGGAGGGTATGAGCAAAGCAATCATTTAAGCAGGACATCAATCAACAAATTCACTTCTCTCTTCTAATTTAAGCCATTCATTTGCATATCAATTACACCATGATTCATTAAGGCAATATACACTGAGGGTACGACCAGAGTACAGAAGTTGCAGTATTCTAAAAAAAATATGAGCAAGGTACGGCAAAGTCAAACATCATGTTTTTTTAAGTAGTTGAAGTTTGCTTTCTCAGCACACAAGCACAGGTCCCATCCGAGGAAAAGCTCAGTATATTCCTGGGGGATCTCCATCTCCTCCTCCCCTGCAGGCTGCAGCCTACCAATCTTTACATCATAGACCATCCTAGGAAAAGCACAGACATCCTAACAACCATTATCCCATGATATAAAATGCCAATTCTTTCTTGTCGGTGATAAAACATAAGTAAAATTATTTTAATCAACTACAGGTATACTTTATATAGTGCCGTGCAAGGAAGAACATCTGAGACCTCCAGTTACCAACTCTTTAACTGTATCCATCCTCATCCATCCAACAAAAAATATCCAACATGAACACCACCTACCTACTCGTTTTGCCTGTGCATAAAGACATTCATATAAGAGTGCAACATCTGAACGTTTTTCTCTGAGACTTGCAACAGCAAACACCACACCATATGATGGAAGACCTCATTCCAAATAAGAGGACTTTTGGTTTGCACAGGTCATCTTGAACCAAATAAGAGACGGTCATTTAACCTGATCAGATCTTGTTATAACTTGGAAATTTTTAAGTAGTTGAAGTTTGCTTTCTCAGCTGCCAGGGACGCATGTTAACTCATGTATATACATGGAACACATACGACCAAAATTTATGCACAAAAATGTTATACATAGATTCACTCCCCCAGCTTTGCCATAAAGGATTATAAGCACACCCTTTAATGTGCTACCACATATTCACCTCAACATCTTTGATGTGGTTATTCTAAGTTTTTGACAAGTATATTAGAAATAATGCCTCTTATACAACCAAACGACAAAACATGTTGGTTTTGCAAAGCTCAGAAGAACAGACGAAAGTGCCCAATAGCAATTTGGTTCTAAAATCTAAGCCAGAATCTGGAGCAAATCACAGAAGTCTTGAATCCAAGACAGAACATTTGTTTATTGATATAATGCACTAATGTCATACAGAAGTCTTGAATTGAGCCATTCAAGTGCAGATCTTTGATCCATTTTCTTAAAATGTTCCGATGCACAACAATTAAGCCTCTACCTACATTCAAATTGTTTGATCTGAAAAAAACAAAATAAATTCCACCAAGGTGAAAAGTGACATGCCATGAGGTGTGCTCCATCTATCAGACTATCACCAATTCTTCGTGACACAAAAACATTGTTACCTCATTTTTCTTAACCATACTAATGTCTATATAAAATAGCATCAAATAGTCAGGAGTATACAAATAAGAACCTCTTGCTACAAAAGGAATTCCCAATATTCAGTGACAGAAATGTCGAAGAAATTGCACATTTAAGATTGAAAATCCATTATAAGAGCCATTGAATATAGAGTAATAATCAAGAATGTTCTACTAGAAGATTAAAATTGTCACCGTGGTATGAATCAAAAGAATCATCAATTGTTAGTGAAGCTTTAGCAAGCACATGATATTATTTTTGGCCAAAAACATAGTACGCTGGGTCAATATAAAGGTTCTATAATATAAAGGTTCTGTAAACATTAGTATGCTGGTTTTCAGAACTAAATCAATCTCTACCATTAATTCATATGGAGGAAAATCATTAGGAATAAAACTTAACAAAAGCCAAGCATCAGCGCAGTTTTAAAGCAATTCTTACAGAGAAGGACAAGATCTCCCAATTTTTCTCATATCAACCCATTCTAGTTTTATGATTCATCCAGCTGTAACCAATGGTGGAGCCAAAAATGCATTGCCAGTCAGCTAGACATTTGACAATACACATTCACTATACAAGAAGACTATTTCCCCAAAAACTCCAGATTACAGATTCTGATACTGGCAGTGACAGGAAGAAAAGAAATAGAATACAAAATTCTGCAATGAGCAGCATTGTTTTGGTTTAATTTAAAAGCCATCTCATGGCAAATCAAAGTTAAGTTGCAAGATATAGCAGAGAATCTTACGACGAAACTATAAAAGGCCCCGATCACAGTCTTGGATCCTCTGCATTCTCACTTGTCCAAGAGTTAGAAAGTCTTAATACATACCAAAATCCCAACCCCTAACTTGACATCTCATAAAACCAAAGTCCAACTCTTCTTCATTCACACCATCTTTTGTTTTTGTCAAAAATCATGATTCCCCTTTTTTGCACTCCTCTCATGAACATATGTTAGCAGACCCACTTCCTACTACACATGCTATGGTTACTTTCTTTATTCACACTAGTGGTTTGTCCCGTTTATTCACTGCGGTCACAGAAGATAGTCTTCAAGTTTTGCAACTACAATGAATAAAGAAGGACAAACGCAATCCACAGAAATACAAGACAAGCAATATCAAAAGAACGACATGGTTATCACGCCAAAAAGAAAAAATTTAAATTTGTGAAACTAATTAAGCATCTTTTATTTCAGACTAACCATTATTCACAGAATTTTTTGTCTGCCTTGTGGAACTCTCTCCAATGCTAGTGCTCTCTCCAATATTAGTATTGTTGACTTCATTGATGATATGAGTCTGTTGAGCCCTGACCATGCATGGAGTGGTGGTAACTCCTGCAAAATTCAAAAGATGTGCTGGATGGCGACGACTACGTGCTTGTCTATCAAGCACATGATCACCTAAAATTACAAGTCAGAGAAAAGAGTTAATAATTTTTTATACATGTGATAGAAAAATGAATAATTGAATATAACATAAGTTCATCACCTAAAGTAGATGTTCTTGGACTTGAATTTCTCCTAACATCACCTAAAGTAGATGGAACCTTCTTTTTAATACTAAGCTTTGATTTTGGAGGCATTTCTCTGCAAAATAAAATAAAATTCTAAGTGATAAAAAATTTACAAGTAAAAAACATACTACTTGTGTGCATAAATGTAACATAAAAAGTGCAAAGAATTAAATACCTTCTTAGATTTACTTAATGCCTTATTTACTCCCTTTTTTTTTATACGCAGAACACCAAGTCCTTCCCGAATAACTAGGTTCAATGACCTAGACTCAGCCTACACCGTCGGTGACCCGAATAACTAGGTTCAATGACTTAGACTCAGCCTACACCATCACGAGCTCGGTGACCCGAACAACTAGGTTCAATGACCTAACCTACACCATCATGGACTTGCAGGATTATGATGTTATCTTGGAGATGGACTGGCTGGCTCAGTATTCAGCCGTGATAGATTATGCCAAGAGAAGAGTTTTGGGAAAGTGTCTAGGCCAAGGTTGGTGTATGATACAAGGCACCAGACCGGGTGAGCCTAGAAAAGTGATTTCTGCTATCAAGGCCTATCATCATCTGGCAAGAGCCAGTGTGGACTATTTGGCCTGTGTGATAGTTTCTACTTCGCTTGAGGTCGAGATTCAGGACTTGCCGATGGTGCAGGAATATCCTAATGTTTTTTCACAGGAATTGCTTGGAATGCCACCGCATAGGGAAGTAAAGTTTGTGATTGATTTGGTGTCGGGATTAGGTCTTATTTACAAGGCTCCATACAGGATAGCACCTGCTGAGTTAAGGAAGCTTCAGAATCAACTGCAAGAACTGATGGATAAGGGATGAAGCACTGGTTCTGTTTGTTAAGAAGAAGGACGGTTTACTTCGACTTCGTATAGACTATCGGATGTTGAACCAGATCATTGTAAAGAACAAGTATCCACTGCCCAGGATCGATGATTTGTTCGAATGCAGGGAGCATTGGTGTTTTCCAAGATAGATTTGAGATCTAGATACCATCAGTTGAGGATCAGTGAGCCAGATGTGCAGAAGACATCCTTTCGCACCCGTTATGGACATTTTGAGTTCTTGGTTATGCCATTTGGGTTGATGAATGCTTCGACTGCTTTTATGGACCTGATGAATAGGATGTTCAGGCCCTATTTGGATCGATTTGTGGTCATCTTCATGGATGACGTTCTAGTGTTTTCTCCAGATGTTTAGACCCATCAGAGGCATTTGAGGATCGTACTGGAAACACTGAAGTAGCATCAACTTTATGCCAAGTTCTCCAAGTGCAAGTTTTGATTGGAGAAGGTGTCTTTCCTTGGTCATATTATTTCAGGGGAAGGCATTAAAATAGATCCAATCAAAGTGGAGGCTGTAAGCAGTTGGACTAGATCGAAGACAATAATTGAGATTAGAAATTTTCTCGGCCTGACAGGATATTATAGGAGATTCATCTAGGATTTCTCTAAGATTACTACACTATTGATTAGACTAGCCAGAAAGGAAATACACTTTTCTTGGGATTAACAGTGTGAGGAAAACTTCAATGAGTTGAAGGCTCGTTTGGTATCAGCCTTAGTCTTGACTTTGCCCTTTGGGAGTGGCAGTTTCACAGTCTATAGTGATGCCTATGGCACTGGTTTGGGGTGTGTGCTGATACAGCATGGTAGGGTGGTGGCGTATGACGAATAGTTTGACACCCATGATTTAAAGATGACAGCTGTTGTGTTCGCTTTGAAAATTTGGAGGCATTATTTATATGACGAATAGTTTGAGGTGTACACAGATCACAAGAGTCTGAAGTACATCTTTACTCAGAAGGATTTGAACCTAGGATAGAGGCGCTGGGTGGAGTATATTAAGGATTATGATTTCAGTTTATCGTACCACTCAGGGAAAGCAAATGTGGTTGTAGATGCTCTGAGCAGGCGCACTCATGTCATGGCTAGTCTGATGATTCGTAAATGGAATTGTTAGAAAGACTAGTGGAGTGCAGGCCTCGGAGATAGTCTTAGGGAACTGCTAGAGTAATGTTGGCCAATTTGTCTGTTTGCTTGAGGATGATCGAAGCGATTGTCACAACTCAGCAATATGATTCTTTTGTGTCAAATATCTGGAGGAAGCTGGTGCCTGGTAGTGCCCCTCACTTTTCAGTTAGGGTAGACGATGGGCTGAGGTAGGGTTTGAGATTATATGTGCCTCAAATAGAGGAAATCAAGAACAGTCTGTTGGATGAGGCTCACCGCTCCAGATACACTATCCATCCAAGAAGCACCAAGATGTATAAAGACCTGAAGAGGAATTTCTGGTGGCCTGGGATGAAGAGAGAGATTGCTGAGTGGCGAAGTGTGCAACCTACCAGATGATGAAGATAGAGCACCAGAAGCTTAGAAGGACTTTGCAGTCTCTGGACGTTCTGGTATGGAAATGGGAAAATGTGTCGATGGACTTTGTAACGGGTTTGCCACGAACTCGAAGAAAGAATGATACAGTTTGGGTAATAGTGGATCGTCTCACAAAATCGACACATTTCTTGCCAATGAGGGTGAATCTTCCTTTGGCAAAGTTGGTAGAGTTGTATGTAGTTGAGATTGTGAGATTGCACAGTGTCCCAGCGTCTATTGTGTTTGAAGAGACACGAGGTTCACATCGAGATTCTGGGGAGCTTTGTTGGAGACTTTTGGCACAGTACTGAACTTTAGTACTGCCATTCACCCCTAGACGGATGGTCAGACAGAGAGGACCATCCAAACATTAGAGGACAAGCTGAGGGCTTGCGCCTTGGACTTTGGTGGTAGCTGGGAGGATTACTTACCTCTGATTGAGTTTGCATATAACAACAGTTATCACGCTAGTATTGGTATGGCACTATATGAGGCCTTGTATGACAGACCCTGCAAAACACCCACTTGCTGGAGTGAGGTGGGTGAGAGACAGTTGGTTGGGCCTAAGATAGTACAACAGTACGAGGGCAAGGTGGATTTGATCAGGAACAGGCTGTTGTCTGCCTAGAGTTGGCAGAAGAGCTATGCAGATAGGAGGCGGAGACCTCTGGAATTCGAGGTGGGAGACTTTGTATTCCTAAAGGTGTCACCAACTAAGGGTGTGATGCAGTTTGGTAAGAGAGGCAAGTTGAGCCCAAGATACATCAAACCGTACTAGATTACCAAGAGGGTTGGTGAGGTAGCATACAGACTAGATCTGCCTCCAGAATTGGCTGATGTACACAACACCTTTCATGTGTCTATGTTGAGGAAGTGTTTGGCTGATACGTCCTAGGTAATACTAGTGCAGCCAAAGGAGCTGCGGGAGGACCTGTCTATGGTTAAAAATGTAGTTCAGATACTAGACAAAAAGGAACAAGTCCTAAGGAATAAAGTGATTCCATTAGTGTTAGTTTAGTGGCAACACCATGGTACAAAGGAAGCTACCAGGGAGTGTGAGGTGGACATCCATAGACAGTACCCCTACTTATTTTATTAGAGTTGAATTTCGAAGACGAAATTCTTTTAAGGGGGTAGGATGTGACACTCGGGCCTGATTATTCATTTTAATTGTAAACCATGAGATTAATTGTAATATTGTATAAATAGTTTATTAATGGATAATCAGTTGTTTCTTAAATGTGTGAGAGTTTGGTTGGCTTACTGTGCACCTAGTTGTGATTTGGGACCAATGTGAGGTTCTGTTTGAAGATGCACAGTTGCCTCGATTTGTGTGTTTGTCTTTTCTTCTTTTTCTCCCCTTCTTTTTCTCTCTCTCTTTTCTCTCTCTCCCTCACGAGCCACCATCCCCGTCTTCTTCCCCTTCCCCGACCCGTGCCACCACGAGACAGTGGCCCGTGCTTTCCCGTCCTCTTCGAAGTGATGGGAGGCCGACACGATGTGAAGGAGGAGGAGATAAGGAGAAGTTGGGACAGGCAGATCTAGGAGAGAGGGAAGGAGAGGTGGAGCAGCGCGCAAGTTGGAGGTGGTTGTCCGTGTGGTTTGTCGGCAGAGGAGCTTCGCCGTGGCTACGTTGGAGAGCAGAGAGACTCACTAGAGTTGGGGAGGCTCACCGGAAGAGGTACACAACTTCTCTTCTCCTTTGTTCTCTTCTTGTAACATAAGGAGTTAAATGCATGAAAATCCTGTAATATGCATGTAAAATCGTAGAAAAATAGTGGAAATGATGAGAATGAGTTGAATGACATGAAAACATAGATATCATGTGGTTAGGATGGACATTGGTAGGGTTATGCAAAATTTTTGGATGAAGGCTATAGTAGCCATTTTTGAGCCCCATCCCTTTGTGATTTTCGTGTGGATTGTATAGTTAGTAGATTGATGAATGGTTTGAGGGGTTTTGAAGTAAACTCAAGGGTCTACACCCCACGATTTACTCGTATTTTATGATATGTGTTTGGGGGGTCCGTCGGAGGCTCCTAGTTCTGGCAAATTCGAGAGCTAGAACAGGGAAGGTGCCTTGGTTTCGGACAATTCGGCATGCAGAATTGGATACCTGGTTCGATAGGCTGAACCACCTGGTCGACCAAAATAGTGATTTTTGGTATACCAAAAATGTTCGGTGTACCGAACCAGGGATTTTCGGTATACCAAACCTGATTTTTGGTCTGCCAATTTTACCCTAGCCCTGATATGTATATATATAATGTGAATATTAAATGAAAGAAAGGGTTTTAAATGGACAATGAGTATGTGTTAGTGGTATTTTCCCATGTGAATGGCATGGAGGAATGTGGAACCCAAATAAGTGTATTTTAGAATGGTTTTGAGTTTAAAGCCCTAATATTGAATATAAGTGATTAAACGTATGGTTTTAAGTAATTTTGATTATGAAACCCAATTTATGATTTTAAAAAGTATGGTTTTCATGAATTGAGTTCGGACTCCAGAAGAGAGTCAGGTGTTGCATGGGAACAGATTCCTACAACCAAGAGAATGAAATGAAAATGATTCTGAAAAAGGAAAACTTAAAGAGTTTTGAAAATAAAAAACTAATAATGTGTTGAGGAACTACAAGGATTGGTGTCGACAATGTGGTAGGAGTATGAGGCTTCAATGAAACCAATTGTTAGATACGACTATGGTTGTCAAGCTTTAAACGGTGTAGGCTGAGCCTAGATCATTGAACCTAGTTGTTCGGGTCACCGAGCTCGTGACCGTGTAGGCTGAGCCTAGGTTATTGAACCTAGTTGTTTGGGTCATCGACGGTGTAGGCTGAGCCTAGGTCATTGAACCTAGTTGTTAGGGTCACTGATGGGACGTTAGATAAAGACGTATCCCCATGCATATATGAAAGAGATTGAGACCGTTTGGTCGGGGCAGTGGCAGTGGCATCCCACACGGAGAATTTCACCATAGCAGTGTAGAGAGGTAAGGAAAATAGTATCCTCACCTACTGTTTGTGTGCCTAGTTATTCCTGATCAAGGTAATAACAATAAAGAAAAGTAGAAATGAATAAGAAAAGAATGTGATTTCGAGAAATGAAAAAGAAATGTGGTTTGGCTAGAATTGGACTTATGAATGGTCCTAAAATCCTGGAATAAAATAATGATTGTGTTTTAACGAGAGTTACTAGTCAGTATTTAAGATTTTGGTTTTGAGCCAGAGAGGCGTTGTGTTTTAGGCTAGATCTGGTTAGAAATGCAGTTTCTCAAGATATAAGTTGTGGAAGTGGTTTTGGTCTTGGAAAGAAATCCCAATCAATAAAAAAAAGAAAGAAAGAAAAATGAGTTTTGAGAAAGAATATGGTTTTGGAAACTATTTCCAGATATTTTAAAAGAAAAAGGGAATGATGTTTTAAAATGAATTTCAAAAAGGAAAATCAAGTTTTATAAACTTAAAGTTGTGTTTTTAATAATGTTGCTGGATTTTGTTGTTTGTGTGTTTGGGGCACATGCTAGATGACTTAGATGTCACTCACGCGTACTTTGTTTGGTTTCAGGTGTAGATCGTGTGTAATCGAGTTCCGGTACCAGAGTAGGAGCTTCTAGCCGCACATTGTTTCCTGGAGGTGAGCCTTAGTTACAGTTATTTAATTATTGTTGTAATAAGTGTAATTCTACTTTTGATACGATAATTTAGGTAACATGTCTGGGTCTGGGACATTACATCTTTATAGTAATATACTTATTGTACCTGTGTGCTTAGAATAAAAGGTTCATCCTTAAAGCTTGTTTTCGTTGTGTTCACAGATGTGAAGTTATAATCATCTATAGAAAGTCCCCTACTACTCTTGTCATACCAAAGGCATTTGAACACATGGATGGGATCTCCTTTAATAATTGTAATTCAATTATATCCAACAAAATCCCATACCCGACACAACCATGATCACCGACCGTTGCAATACCACTATTTTAGGTGACACGTGTCTCTTCAATAGATTTAGTCTCAAACTTGTATCCATTTATATAAAATCCATTGTAAGACAAAACTCGAGGACATGGTCCTCGAGCAAGACTTTGAACTTTCTTTAGCACTTTCTTATACTCTCTCAGTTTATCAATCTAATACACAAAAAAAGAGAAATTGATATTAACGTAATTCATGATACATAAGCTTGCAAATATAAAGAATTTAACTAAAACTTACATGTCTTGTAAACCATTTAGGGAAGTTGTTGTGTTGTTCTAATTGTATTTCCCTATCAGTCCAATTTTGATGTTGATCTTTCAAAACTTGTTTATGAAATCTACAAGCAAGCTTCATATCAGCTTAATTTGAATTTAACTTTACTATAAATTAGACTAAGAAACAAACTAATTGTTGACTTACAACAGGTAAGGGTGGATGGAATCATCATTGAATAGGAGAAACCGATGTACTTGGTGAAATTCATAAACATGCATGAGACGCAAAACCCCTGCCCCTATTGGACCATTCTCATATTGTAAAGATTTATTCAATTTACTCTCAACATTTCCCAAGTAACGAGCACAAAATGTGGTCACTTCCTCAATTAGATACCCCTCAGCAATTGAACCATGTGACTCACTTTTATTACGAATGTAGCTCTTCAATGTATACAAGTATCGCTCTATGGGATACATCCAATGGTGCTAAATTGGACCCACTAATTTAGCCTCAGTTGCCAAATGTACATTTAGGTGCACCATGATGTCAAAAAATGCATGAGGGAAAATCCTTTCAAGCTTACCTAAGATTATGGAAATGAAAATTTCAAGTTTTTCCAAAGTTTTGATGTTGATAGTTTTAGAGCATAGTTCACAAAAGAAAGTGCTATGCTCGTTCAATGCAAGACCAACTGACTTTGAAATAGATTTTCTAATGGCTAATGGTAACAAATGTTGCATTAAAACATGACAATCATGGCTCTTCATCCTTGTAATTTTGTGCTCTTGTATATTTATTTTTCATAAAAATTTGAGAAAAATCCACTTGGAAGTTTCAAACTTTCTAGAACTTTTAGAAATTGCTGCTTTTCTTTCTTACTCATGTTATAAGAAGCATGAGAAACAACAACTTCTCCAACCTTCTTTTTTGAGGGTTTCAAATGTAAGGGCTTCCTAATATTCAATTTTTTCATATCCATGCGAGCTTTGATTTTAGCTTTGCTTCTACCATCCTTTTACGAAAGAGTATTCAGGATGTTATCACACACATTCTTTTCGATGTGCATCACATCTAATTTGTGTCGAACCAATAATGTTTGCCAATATGGAAGCTCAAAGAATATGCTCTCTTTTTTCCACCCATCTGGAATTTGCCTCCATTCTTTCTGTGGATCCACATCCTGATCTATGTTAGTTGTATCAACAAGATTTTGCTCATACACATTTCACATGTTCACCACATCTAGTCCTGACAATGACTTAGGTGGTGGTTGGTCCTTTTGTTCGCCATCAAAGTTTCTTCTATCAATCCTCCAAGGGTGATCCATTGGTAGGAAGCGACGATGCTTAAGGTAAACACATTTCCTACTATAAGGGAGATAGATAGATCCATGATTCACATGGCAACTAGGACAAGCCTTATATCCTTTTATGCTCCACCCTGATAGCATTCCATATCGAGGAAAATCACTAATTGTCCATAAAATTGCAGCACGCATCATAAAAGTCTCCCCATTGTCTGCATCATATGTTTCCACGCCTTTTGACCAGAGCATCTTCAATTCATCAATCAATGGTTGTAGAAAAACATCAATCTTATTTTCAGGTGACTTGGGACCATCAATTAAAAGGGGCATTATAAAATAAGATTAATTTAGTGCAAGCCACGATGGTAAGTTATATAATTCTAAAACCACAGGCCATGTCCTTCTGCTTGATTCTTTGCCACATTAAATCCATCACTTGCCAACCCAAGCCTAACACTACGAGGATCACTGCTAAACAATGGATCCTCATATCAAAGTCTTTCCAAGCTTCAGAGTCTCTAGGATGACTCATTTTTCCATAACCCTTGGAAGGATAAGTATAATGCCATTTCATTAAGCTTACTGTTTTACTAGACATGAACAATCTTTGCAACCTTAGTATTAATGGAAAGTGACGCAATACTTCGACGGACACTATGACCATGTCGGTGGAACCCCTAGGCGCGATTTTCCAACCTACTCCGATGTGCGAAAACACACGGGGAGATCCGATACAGTCACGGCGAAAATGGTGAATCCGGAGGAAGAGACAAGACTTGGAAACACCAAAGGGAAGACAAAAAGATAAGGAAAGGAGTCGCCACCTAGTCTTTTAATGGAAAGACGAGGAAAACCAAGAAAACACAAAAAAGGCAAAAAGCAAACAAGATGTAATGATGCATGTATGATCCATGCGTAATGGATAATGCAAGATGAATGCGGGTCAGAGAAAGGGTAAGGATTCTGGTTACGCATGGGGAAGGGGTTAGGCATCCCTATGCGCCTGAGAAAACTCGATTTTTCTAAGTTTCCTACTGTCAATGGTCTGATGAATGTATGCTTGCTTATTCTATATACTCATGCATGAAAATGACCGAAAACATGCCAAATCAAGGAGAAGTGAAATCAAAGGAAAAAGTTAATCCGATGGTCAAATGTAGACATTGTTAATGCCACTTTACTGTACGCCCTTGGGTGATGAGGAAAATCGTGAAATTCTTGGAAAACGTCTCACAAAATAGAGAAAATTGGGATAAATCCGAGAAAATCAAAAAGAGAAAAATAATCCTTGTTTCGGGACAATGTCGGCTTTGTAAGCCTTTTACTGTACGCCCTCGGGCGATGAAAAATCAAAACAAGCAAAAATCACGGAAAACCGAGAAAAACTCGGAAAACGAGGAAAAGACTAAGCTCAGAACATAGCTAGAAAGCGTGCACCAAACAAGGAAGAAAAGACGGGGAAAACCGTGCAAAAAGATGTGAAAAGTATGAAAAATGCAAGTGTGAGTGCAAATCTGAAGAAGTCTAAGGGGTTTTGTGTAAAAAGCCCAAATCCGAGGAAAACTGACATTCAGAAGCCCAAATCATCGAAAATACATAGGAAAACACATTCCATGCATGTATGAAAAAATCTGAGGTCAAATGTGCATCCCTAGTCAAAATGAAGTTCTCTAGGGGCTAAAATGCAATTTACCCACTAATGCATGCATGCACATCAATTCAGCATAAAATCAGGGTAAAAATGCAATAAAATGTCTCAGAAATGATCCAGGAAGTTTCAAGGGAAAAATGGTCATTTTACCCTTGAAAACAGGCAATCAGAGCAAAATCAATGAAGTACAGGGGCTAAACTGCAAATAACCCAGTTAACAGAGCATCTAGAAGAAATTCAGTAAAAATAGAGAGTTAAAGTGCAATTAAACCATGAAAATAAGCTTCTAGAATGTTTTAAAACAAAGTCAGGGAGTTTTATGCAATTTTCACAGCAAAATAAGCCTTTTGGAAGTTTTTAAGAAAGTGCAAGGTCCTTTTAGCAAAATGCCTGCAAGAAAATATGTTTCTAAGAATCTAAGGGCTTTTAGTAAAGTTTTAAACTCAGAAAACATTATTTTAAATGTTCAGGGTAAAACATGTAATATTTTCAGTTAAAACTTTATTCGAAATATTTTTGAAAAATGATTGCTGGACGTAATAAAAGGACCAAAGAGTAATTCCAGAAGGACTTATATGCAAGAAAAACATAAACTCTAGATTTTATTTAAAACAAAGTTTTAAATGTTTTTTAAAACTGAAAAAGTGACGAAGGTCGCCGACGATGGAACTCGCCGCAGACGACCATCAAAGGAAGCCAAAAGGGAGGCTCCCGGGGTCCGATCTCAGATCAGACCCCACAGGAAGCAAGAAGGAGACGAGGGGAGGACATCCAACGGTTTGGATGTGGCCTCCGACGGCTGAGGCGCTTCCCCCACCTCGCTCGCCGTCGAGCTGCTCCAACGGGAAACTCGCGGTGGCTAGGGATGTCTGGATCCTTAGCGCGGCGGTCGGAGCGTTTCAGTGAGCTGAAGGATGCTTCTGGAAGGCTCTGGAGCGGCATGGAGGTCAATGGAGCAAGGAGGAGGCTGAGCGTCGCTACCGCGACTTCCTCCGGCGAGTGGCGTTGCTGGGACGCTTAGGGGCTCGCGACGTGGATCCAGAGGCTCGGGCGCACTTACTGGAGGCTGAGGAAGGTCGCCGTGGGGCTGGATCACCACGGCGAGGCTCGGAGCGGCGTGTAGGCTCGGACAGGGCCTTCTTCTTCGGCGATGGCGGCTACGGGAGGCGTTTTCCGACGATCTTTGCGTGGCTCTCTGGGGGCATCGGAGCGGCGTTCCAAGGGGCTAGAGAGCTCGAGGGAGGCCAAGGAAGGAAAAGGAAAGACTCGGGGGTCCAGGAGACTTCCAAGATTGCCCCCCCCACCTCTGTCGCCGGAATTGGGCGACGGTGGGGCTCGATGGAGCGCCAACCGGCCCAGGAAGAGAGGAAAAGGCCTAAAAATCTATAATTCAGACAATTTAGGAAGGTCAGAAGCGTGTACCTGATTGGAGACACCTCGCAGGAGCTCTAGAAGCGACTGTCTGCCTCCTCCACAGTCCCTCTCCTCGCTCTGGCACTCTGGTTCTCTCTCTCTCGCTCTCAGTTCTCTCTCGAATGGTCTAACCCCTCAAAAACGCTAGCATCCTCCTCATTATATAGGTTGTAGACACCTCATTTTTTACCAATTTTACAGGATGAGGATCTGGTAGTTGAGTTTAGACCTTGATTGAGCCTACTACACCATTTCAAGCCTATTTGAGCCCATTTAGCCTCTTTAGACCCAATCAGCCCTAATTGGGCCAATGCAGGCCCGTAAGGCCCGCGTAGGTCCATTTAGCCCAATTTGAGCTCGTTCGGGTCCACAAGCCCATTCTAATCCTTTTAACACTCATTCAACTTGACTGGGCCCATTTGGTCTATTTGGACCCACCTAAACCCATAAGGGCCCACAAGGCCCACACAAGCCCGTTCAGGCCCACTGAGCCCGACTGAGTCCGCCTTGGACCCTAGACTCAAAATTGCTCAACCTACATTCCCTAAACCAAGCCCATTCACTCAATTCAAGCAATATTGCATTTTCTCAAAATTGAATAAAGTTCATGCCAAATTATTTCTTTTTTCTTCAACCATCCTCATGAACCCACTCTCCTTAACACCTCGCGTACCCAATTCACCTCCAATTCAGCCCAGCCCGAGCCACTACACCATTCCAGCATCATCCAAAAGCTTCCAAAGCATCCCCAACCATCAGATCAGTCATCGGAGATGGCTGGATCGCCGTTCATCTTGTCGGCAACCAAAGAGGACAGGATGGAGTGGGACAGCCGTTAGAGCCTACTGGGTCGTTAGGAGCATTGTTAGTAGAGGTTAGAGGGCTGTTAGTCGTCCGTTTCGAGTGGGAGTGGGTTGTTACGATGGGAGTTTGTTGAGTTCAACTATAAAAGGAGAGCCACAGCGAGCATTTCAGGGATTGGATGCGAATTTCCAGAGCGTTCCCACCACTCCAGGAGAATTCTGAGAGAGAGAGAGAGGGAACCAGAGTGCCAGAGCGTCACGTGAAGGAGCAGAGCCCACCGTCGTTCCAGAACTCCGACGAACCCACTCCAGCCAGGTACACGCCCCCGATCATTCTGTTCATTAGCATTATAGTTTTCTAGGTTCTCCTCCCCTTTCTGGAGCGTTTCCAAGGGATCCAGAGCGATCCCTTGGCCTTCGGAGTCTTCCCGTGCTCCACCGTCGCCAAACTCCGGCGACAGA
>JAMKQA010012880.1:0-40759 GCA_024699735.1 Posidonia australis
CGAGGATCCCTCTATCTTTGATATTTCAAGAAGGAACACCTTGAGAGGTAGGTCCTCCTTTATTCTCCTTTAAATTTCAGTCATAAGCATCAAGATAAAGCATGCTTTTGACTTCATACATGATCAGATTTTTTACTGTTTACATGAGAGATTCTTGATGATATTGCATGTTTCCTTCACAAGATGTTCTATATGCCAATCTATACCTTGTTTGCTAGCATGTTTCTTACTTCTAGCATGAAATCTGCACCTTGTTACTTCCTTTGAGTTGTTTCATTTCTTTTGCATAAGAGTGCACGATTCATGAACATGCATGCCAATAGATATGTAGCGAACCAAGTTTTCATGATTCATTCCTTGCATACGACTGTTAAAGTTCATGTTCTATTTCATCTCTAGAATCTTATGCAAGTATTCTTTCAGCCATGAACCTATGATTTATCATGTTTCTGAATCACATCATAATAAGTTTGCTTTGCTCATTTGCATCTCATCATAAACTGATCTGCATTAATAAGAATCACCCACCTTTATTTTGGATCAGATTGCAGTCTGATCCAGATTTTCTGGAAGCACCAATCTGGAGCACCAGAGTGGCGCACCAACTCAGAGCACCACTCTAGCGCACCATGTAGGTGCACCAGACTGGTCAGAGAGCAAAACACTCACTTTTGCATCCCTGTTTGCGTAATTTTCCAATGGTTTTGCGTTCGATTCTTTTGTTGCTGTTTTTCTGACATCTCATGATTTTGCATGTCTATTTTCAGCCCAAAATAACAGTGGTTTCTTAGTTATTTTCCCCCTTGAATGTTCAGCCTATGGCTAAAATCTGGTAGGTTGTTTGCCTCTACTCCAATATGGAGAACCTTGTGCATCAGCCCATGATCCAGAGACATGTCTGAACCTTCTTGCATACATTTTAGCATGAATAGGCTGTGATCTTGTGTGAGACTACTAGCCCTTGAGCACAAGGTCCACAAGTCATTACACTTGCATTTCTTTCACTTTTAAAGCATATTTTTCAAGTTTTGCAAAGGATTTTACATGGCATGATTTTCTAAAATGCATTTATATGTGACTTTGCACTGTATGGATTTCTGTATTTGCTTTGGCATATCTTTCTGGCCCACACAAGAGCACATAGGTGGCGCACCAGACTAGAGCACCAGTCTGGTGTACCAAGCATGCACATCAGCTTGTTTTCAGTAGCACACAGTAACTTTTGCGTAGCTTTCTAGCATGATTTCTTGCTTCGATTTGATTCTGCATTTTTTCTGGTTTTCTTCCTTGATATGTCAGGAAGACTCAGCTTTATTTTTAGCTCTTTTCATGCATGTTAGATTGCATTTGGCATATAGTAAAGTAAGGATGAAAAATCACTCGAAGTTATCAGATCTTTGATCTTATTTATGCAATACCCTTGCATCAATGCTTGACCCGTGATATGAGTGATACTTTTGAGCAATAGGACACACCCCCGCACCCCCTACACCCTTATTTAGCATAAGACACCATTCACATAGCATGGCATCGCATATCGCCCTCGGACGTACAACAAAGACTAAAAAGTCGACATTTCATAAGCAAATGAGAAACCTATAGAAGACCGATTTATCGGGCGCACGAGGATGCCTAATACCTTCCTCGTGCGTAATAGGGATCCTTACTCACTTCTGGTTTATGACCTGCTTTTTCATTGCATGATTCGCATGTTTTATATGGTTTCCTTGTCTTCCATTTTAATAGACTAGGTGGCGACTCCTACATTTGCATTTTTTTTTTCATTTCATTTTTGCCGTGACTTTGCCGATCCTCATGTATTTTGGTCTTTCGCGCCAAGGGCATCGAGGCTGTCACCGGCATGGTTACAGGTTCTAAATCTTAAATCCCTAATTATATTTTATTAAATATTTAATATATATATTAACATATATAGTTTATATTGGATTTGGTTAAACCATTCTTGAAACCACAAATCGAATCATATGATTCACAAAATCACTGAATTTGAAAAATCGAACTGAACCACTAAAAATGGTTCGATTCGGTTCGGTAAACTGGTTTGGGTGCCCACCCCTAGTGGGAAGGTTGGAGAAATGGAAAGAATCCACAAAAGGCAAGACTATCCAAATGCAGCAAGTGTTTCCAAAATTGGGATGTAAAATGCATCGATTTTCGCATTTTATGTAGAATACAACACATGTTGCATTTTATAACCTCTAAAAACATAATACGATCTGGTATATTGATTACTGAAATATCCCCCTATTAATTGCCAATTTTGCACAATCAAGCGTGATTAAGTCAATGTACAGTCTACGAAATCATTTAAAAAAAGGAAACAATTCAAATTTTGAAATTATTTTCGAAAAGGAAAGTGGAACGCATTGGAGGGCACAATTGGTCAAGTGTAAAACACAGTCGGCCACGTGTTTTATATAAAATGCATGAGGGCTAGTTTACATCTTTCAATTCAAAACTTATCAAATTTGATATCAAATAAATAAGACTTAATTGGGTAATTATAGTGAAATAAGATCAATCAACACAGTTTCACATTAAAGAAGGTAGACTCATAAAAAGTGGGAAGTCAACTCGAGTCCATGAACAGTATTCCATGAATTCTACATATTTGTAATTATTTGAAGCACCAGATTGTTTGTTGAGGAGGCTTCAAAACGTGGTTGAACAGTATTCCATGAATTCTACATATTTGTAATTATTTGAAGCAACTCTTCTCTTTTAAAACCTGTACTCAAATTTTTTATCCAAGAATACATAAGAAAAATAATATTGAACGTAATTGACTTACATGAAATGATACTCCAGTAGTATAGTCGAACTCCAAAAAGTAGCCAATCAAAGGAAGAAAATTCACTCTTTTAGCAGAAGACTTAAGCTCTTTAGTAAAAACACTTGGGCAGCTGATCTCATGAATTCTCACCCTTTGGCCATGAAAATTCCCACCCCCTTGAGGTTGAGGTGACACTCTATTTATAAAGTGGTGGAAAGGTTGAAAACATTAAAAGAATTTACAAAAAACAAGACAGTCCAACAACAATAAGAATTTCCATAATGGGAGTGTAAAATGCATGACATCACGCCTTCTACATAGAACAATGATAAAGGTGCATTCAATGATCTCCACAAACGGAATTAAGTCTATTGTCTAACTTCAATCTCTCCCCCATTAAAAGTGAATTATGCGCTATAAAGCATGATTAGGTCAAAGCAGGATTTATAGAATCATATAAAAAAGTTGTTTAAAAAAAAGGAAAGTACGCAATTTCGAAGGACACATAATAAACAACTGTTAGGGGTAAAATGCAAGAAAGCTTGTGTGCTTCATAAAGCACATAAAACCATAAGTTTTACATCCTTCAATTAACAATTACCAAAATTGATGTCAAAACAATAAATGCTTAATTAATTGGTTGAAATCAATCAATAAGACTTCTAACACCAGAAAGTGGATTCATCTAAAAATGGAAAGTTTGACTAAAATCAATTGAGAACGACTTGCCATCGTGTAAAACGCAAGTGCTTGTGCATTCAATATAAAATGTAGGAGACCTTGTGTTTTATGTAGAACACTAGAGTTGGTACATTCTACGGTAGGAAAATGAAATCATGCCCTGAGAGAGCTGTAATACAGAATGAATGACTTCTACAGCTATATAAAAGATGATATGGGGTGCTCATTTTAATAAGGGATTGGGAAGTGTTCAAAATAGGATATCTACAACGAGTAACATGGTGTTGGTTAGAGGCGAGATCAAATCTTGTATTTCCATTAATATCATATTCGATTATATATATATTCGATCTTACGTCTAATATAAAAAAATATCGTTCACACTTAGGCATATATTTTATCGACATTATATTTGATGATATGTATGTTTAATATGATACTTTTTTTGTTACCCATGTCAATATTTTATTTTCGATATTATGCTCAAGTATACATGAGTAGTGTTGGAGTGATTTACGTTGTTCGGCATCAAACTGTGTCAGACAACTGATCTTACATTATACATGTGTCGTTCACTGCAGATGTTGTGGCATGACTTGTTCAATCGATTGCTCGATTGATCTACTCAACCTTCAAGTCAATCATCCAGGACGGTCCAACCTCAAACCAAGTCAAGCGATCAATCTTACATCATTCATATTATTATTAAATCATGTTAAATCATATATTTAATCATATAGCCAATGATTGACATTATATTTGATCATATATATATTTGATCTTGTATTGTCTTTTACAGTAGATCGTGTATTTTCATCGACATCATATTCAATTATACACATATTTGATCTCATGCCTTGAACCTTGACATTAATCCTAAGGTGAGGGTGACACATATATATGTCCCATATTTAAGAATTAATAATATAATAGGTAAGTTGAAGAGAAAAACACAATGCTTTAGAAGTAACATAGGTACATATGTTGAGACTAGCTAATTTGAGAATTAAGATAAACATGTATGATTAAGGAATAAACACATTGCTTTGGAAGGAACATAAATACATATATCGAGACAAGCTAAACTAAAACTCATATAATCAAAACTTTGACAAAAAATGTCAATAATTATGCTCGTTTTTAGTGAAAAAAACATGATATTCATCTCTTTCTTAGTTTCCTTTTATTTGTTAAACATCTAAAAAATTTTCATGATATTTCTATCACTCTTGTTGTTAGATTTCATTTGGAACTACTTTTGGAAATACAATTTTGATCAAAAGTTATTTTTTAATCAAAAAATATATATAATTTTTTTGTCAATTGCATTATTGATTCAAAATTACAGAAAAACTAATAATTATTTTTCAAAGGAAAAACTTTGGAAGAAAGACTTATTTTATTGGTAGATCCAAAAAAATTTCTTAAGGTTGTCATACTATAATAAATTAAGATGATGATGGTTGATTTCAAATTTCCTACCTTTTGTACAAACATAAAGATAATTTTCAGAATCTATGTTTCTCATTTGGTTCACAGTTATAAAATAATTCTTGTTAGAATATAGATATTAGAATCTCATCCAAATATTGTAGTGGTTTGAAACAAGAAAAATCAAATGTGGAGGGTCACGATAAATGTCTTGAACATCAGGGAATTCTTTAGTATAAGACGAAAACTCTTGTTGTTAGATTCCATTTGGAACTACTTTTGGAAATAACTAGATTCATTCAGGACTAGGCTGATCTTCTGGTAGATATTATCTCTAACCTTACTTTACTTCCTCAAGATGACATTTTACAGTGGAATTCTTTAAATAAAATTTTTCAGTAAAATCATGTTATAACTTTATTAATGATGGAGGCCTTCGTTTTCAACACTATGAAGCAATCTGGTGCAGTTGGACTCCTATCAAAATAAAAACATTCTCTTAGTTGGTTCTACATGATAAAATCTTGACTAAGGTCAATCATTGTAAAAGGGGTTGGGCTGGCCCTCATTTGTGCATCTTTTGCAACGCACATTTAGAAATAGTCACACACTTATTCATATATTGTCCTTTTGCTATTTTCATTTGGCATGCATTCATTCAGGGAACTCTTTATCCTATTATATTTTTCATTGCTGATTTGCTTACAGTTCCTCTACCTTTCAAACTGGATTTACCTATCATTGGCTGCAGTACTTTGATTCAAGCCATTTTCTGGATTATTTGGAAGAAAAGGAATAATCGCATTTTTAGAGGGCATTTCAAAGACCCTAAATTATGTATACATGATATCTCTTCTCTTATTCATGGTTGGATAGATGCTTTGGCCACAGGTTTTGACAAAGCAGATGCTCTCTGGTCCATTACCTCTTTTTAGCAAATAACAATGACCCTTCGACCACTGGGATATTCTTCAGTGGAACTATCGACACTCCCCAGCCTGGTTCAACCACAAGGGAGGATCATCCAACTATTGATTAACTTTTTGTTAGTCTTTTTTGATCCTAGACAATTTTGCAAACAATACTTCTTATATGATGGCCTGTGTTGGCAGATATAACTCATGGACTATTTGTATACCACTTGCGACATACTTTTTAGCAAAAACTCTGTATTATTTTGATCTCTCAGGGAGTTTTTGCCCTTAGGAATTATATAAATAGTTTACCGTTAAAAAAAAAACTACTTTTGGAAATACAATTTTTGATCGAAAGTTATTTTTTAATCAAAAAAAATATATAATTTTTTTATCAATTGCATTATTGATTCAAAATTACAGAAAAACTAATAATTATTTTTCAAAGAAAAAACTTTGGAAGAAAGACTTATTTTATTGGTAGATCCAAAAAAATTTCTTAAGATTGTCATACTATAATAAATTAAGATGATGATGGTTGATTTCAAATTTCCTACCTTTTGTACAAACATAAAGATAATTGTCAGAATCTATGTTTCTCATTTGGTTCACAGTTATAAAATAAATCTTGTTAGAATATAGATATTAGAATCTCATCCAAATATTGTAGTTGTTTGAAACAAGAAAAATCAAATGTGGAGGGTCACGACAAATGTGTTGAATATCAGGGAATTCTTTAGTACAAGACGAAAACTCTTGTTGTTAGATTGATCTTCGGGTAGATATTATCTCTAACCTTACTTTACTTCCTCGAGATGACATTTTACCGTAGAATTCTTCAAACAAAATTTTTCAGTAAAATCATTTTACAGAGAGAGAGAGAGAGAGAGAACACTGGAGAGCAACACGAGGGTTAGTAGTTCAGCGGTAAAACAAATTGATGAGTAGTAAAAGAAGGACAATTCAAGGGACAAGCGAAGAACATCGATCAACGACCATCGTGACGACGAATTGTGAATAGTGAATAGTGATCCAGTAGAGACGAAGCGAAAGATATCGGATTTCGTGCACCCAGGGCAGCACTCATGCATCGACTCGTGGAACCCAGAAAGAAGCAACCTGGGAACGGAATCCTGCAAGAAATCCGAATCCAAGTGATAACCCCGGGAATGAAAGAGAAAAACAAATCCATTTCAGAATTTCGGGGATCTCCTCTTTCACCCTGCAAAGTTTCCAGCTTTGGTTCGTTTCCTACCAAAACACTGATTGCAACACCAAGGGCAGTCACAGCAGCATCAGGAGGAGGAGCAACATTTATTATCCAAAAATAGGAAAAAACAGATGCTTTCACGAGTTTTGCTTTCTGGTTCCCTCTTTTTTTTTTTCCCCTTCTTCTTCTTCTCAGGATTGCACTTTATTGATGTTTTGATCAAAACCGTTCGAATTAAAAATATATACTTTACTTGGTAGGCACTGTGGTTGTTTTTCCCTGGAATTTGTTTGCCAAAGTTTTTGGTTGTGTATTCAATGTTTGACCGGGATTGTGGGTTTTAAGTCTAATGGGCTTGTGAATTGCGACAGCGAGGAACGTGACGCAAATTTTGATTTTTTTTTTTTCCTTTTTATTTCTTTGTGTGTGTTTGTGATTGATGGGTGGTTCCGGTTTCAATGCAGATAGGTACCCACTTCTCTTTGATTGTACAATTTTCTAGTTTTTGTTTGGCTCGTGGGATTCTTAAGGAGGAGGTGTTAGGGTTTCCTTGTTGGTACTTTACTCATTCTTCCACCCTTTTTCCACATCTGTGTCTTCGTCTATTCGTGGTTTCTGGCCTGTATTTGGCCTTGAGGGTGTTGGGTTCTTGGGATTTTGACGCCCAGAAGAGCATAGAAAGTTGGATTCTTGCCTGGAGAAGGGGATTTGGGGATTGGTGGAAGGTTGGAGGTGGGTTTTGGTGGGCACATTCAATTTGGGAGGGAGGTGGTGTTTTTTTTGGTCTTCTGGCTTGGGTGGAGAACTAGGGTTGCCTTGGCTGGTGTCATGCATGCAAGATGTTTCATGCTCATGGCCTCTCAAAGAGCTGCTCCCTCCTTGCCGTCTTCTGTGGGGAATTTGTTGATAGGAAGGAGGCGGATGTAACGGGTCACGCATCTTTTCCATTTCAGGACCTGGTTTCTTCTGGGCGTTTAGAGGTCCGTTTATCTTTGCCCATTTTGCTGTACTCAAAATATGAATAAATCGATGTCATGCTCTTCTCATTGCATTGGGTTGGCTTTATATTTCTGTTTAATTGATGATAAGTAGCCTTTCATACGAAAAAATGCAGGTGCAGACTCTTGTCAATCCGCCCGTCGAGAAATTCAGAGAGGTACAGCATTTGACGAATCCAAATATCTTGTACTTTCAAGGAGAGAGGCTTGTGAGTGAAGAAGAGGTCGGTTCTCTTGTGTGGGCGGGTGTGGATGTCTCAGATCCAGAGAAATTGAGTTCACTTATTGGTCCCTCACTTCCTACTGCCGTAAGACGTCGTTCTGCTGTTGAATTTGTTAATACAGTTCCCACCATTCTTTTCTGTTAATGCAGTTATAGTCTATGATTTTCAATGCACATGTTCAAAGATAATCTAAATTCCCAGTTTGATTATGGCAGATGGGGCAGGTCAGTGATTGACTGCTGTGCTATGTAGATACTACCTTTTAGTATTAAGTACCATAGGACCATGCAATAGGAAAGCATCTTATGACAGACTAAGGGTGCGTTTGGATGATATTTTTTAACCTAAAATTCTCTAAAATCAAGATTATGGACACTACGTTCGAGGGAGCTGACTATCTTGATTTTTCTTGTACTTTGGATCATTCAACAAAATCTTGTTTGATTAGTTAGTGGAAAACCAGATTTTGGATTCTTTTATTTTAATAAGAGGCACTTAGTGATAATTCTATAACAGACTATTGTATTTCATGTAAATGTTTAAACAAATAAATAAATTGACAAAATAAATTTATCCTAGAATCTGTGGGTTGTTTTCAGAATCCAATATGAGTTGGATTATGAGGTTTTTAAGAAATACATGAATCTGCATATGCTACAATTTAGATTGTGCACGGAATCAGCCATGTCAAAGATGCTTTGTTCGTATTATATGTCACATCAAATTATGTGAAAATCTGACCCAAATGGGACCTCAGAGCCTTCAACGCACGTTGGGTTTGAATTGCTTATGGCCACTTTATCGTGAGTCTTTAGCATGGCTGGCACACTGAATGGTGCTCCATGTTCCAAGTTCTAATTTGGTCTCATTTTAAAATTTGCATGGTCCATGAGTTCAAGCCAAGAAGAACTATGCTCACTATGTATTTTCTCCAAAATTCATCTTTACTGTAGCGTATACAATGGCAATTAGAAGCCAGCAGCTATTCATATACCTGAATATTGGATTGTTCTAGATATTAGTGAGTACAAGCTTTAGTTCTGATCCTAAACACAGGGAGGGGAGCTTATTTGATTCGAGCCCAACATAAACAATAAGTTCTAACCACATCTTTGAAATTGCTTTGTCTGAGACATACATACTGTCCCCGGTTTATTGCATGTTTAACTTTTTTAAGTTTTAGTTATCAAACTTAAACATAAGAAATGTGATTTTTCTGAAAGTGTCTTCTGATTCTTCTCTTCTTTCTGACGTTGTAAACTTCTTTTGCTTGATGAGTTCCCTGTGTATATTTCCTTTTGACTCAGTTGTGTTGGTGCAGGTGTATCTAGAGGTCCAAAACAGTGAAAAGGTTGCAGAAGCTCTTCATTCAAAGGTGAAAAATGGCAATAAGCAATGCACTATGTTGTGCACATCATATGATTACTCAAATATAATCTAATAGGAGCATATCTGGCACCCTTGTGTCTTTGGCACATATAGAGAGAAAAAAACAATCCAGACTGACCTAGTTCAGGCCAAACTGGGGATGGACAGAGTTTCTTTCTCACAAAACGTGGGGCCCACCACATTGTGGGGGACCCACATGTGCGAGGGGGGAAACAATTGGTTGGCCCCTCATCAGCCTGAGCTTTAAACCTGTATAGAGGAAGTGGCATCAGTGATGGGAACAACTGGACAACTTATTTCATTATGAAGCTAAAAAGGAAAATTGACAACTGCATTGCAGACCATCTTTTCTCAAACTTCTTGGATTTTCATAGTTTCTCTTTTTTTTTTTTCAGGGGATTCCTTATGTAATATATTGGAAATATGGATTTTCATCATACTCTGCTTCCCATTTTCGACATGCATTTTTCTCAATTGTACAAAGGTACCTTTTTCCTTCTTTTCTGACAGATTTTGATCAAGTGTATAGTCTTATAATTGTCTGTTTCTATGTAATAGCTCATGCAGCCATACATGGGATGCCTTTCAGCTTGCACATGCTTCATTTAGGCTTTATTGTGTGAGGGATAGCAATGACTCTCCAATTAACAACAGGAAAGTTAGTGGTAAATTAGTGCCCTGTTTGCTTGGAGAAGCCCCAAAATTCAGTATTTCTCCAAAAGAAAAAGATCTCGATGATGAAGAAAGTTCATCTGATGCTCTTCCTGCTATAAGTATATATGACGTTGATGTTGACATAGCGTTTCTTGTTTGTGGAGTGCCCTGTACACTGGTCAGTGATTTTTTTCAAATCAAAATATACATGATCTTTATATAGTTTATTGATATTTTACCTCTAAGCTTTCATATCATACATATCATGCTAATTCAACCCTCTTTATGCCTTTCTTTCCAGGATGCAAGACTAGGTTCATTAGAGGATGGTCTTAATACCCTCCTGAAAATAGAAGTGAGCATGTCGTACTTCAATTATTGCCATTACCCACAAAATGTATTGTTCACATACTTATGTAATTGCGTTTTCAGGTTCGTGGCAGCAAACTTCATAATCGAGTTAGGTAAGTTTTAAGTTTTAACTTAGTGCTGTCATTTGCCATAAGAGCACAAAATTTGTATTAATCTCAACGTATTATTCAATTGCATCATTTTGCATATTCCCAGGAAATTTTCTAAACTTCATCCTACTACACATGGCATGAGTGCAATAATCCTTGTTTGATGGTGCAATCCATGGTAGGATACTAGAATCCTGGTTATGTTTTCTTAGGAACGGTATTTGGAGAATTAGGGTTTAGGGAGTTTTGTGTGGGGTGGGGTGTTCTACTCTCACCAAGTGGAACTACTAGACTCCTGTCACATTTGAATGCTTGGCTTTAAGTTCCAATAATTTTTTTGAAGTTTGTAATTAAATTTTCCTCTGGTGGTTCTGACAATTTGAACCCCAGAGGTTGAAACTGATGTATTAATTCATTTGCCAGCGCCACACCTCCACCTCCTTTTCAAGCTGGAGGCTTTTCCCCTGGGGTTGTGACCATGAGGTGCGATATTACAACATGCAGTTCAGCTCATATCTCACTTTTGGTATCTGGTAGTCCTCAGATTTTATTTGATGATCAGGTACAGGCCTAACTTGTATGTTTTTTTTTCTGATGGGGAGAATTGAAGATATGGGGCATTCAAATAATCTGAAATTGTTGCAAGGATGCAGCTGCTGGAGACCCACATAAAAAATGAACTGGTAGAAAAGAGTCAACTGGTCCATGCACTGCCAAGTTCTGGGGGAAACAAAGTATGCTCAGTTGAGCCACGGAGATCTTCTTCAATAGCTTGTGGAGCATCTGTTTTTGAAGTTTGCATGAAGGTTCCAATATGGGCTACTCAGGTTGTATGCCTTCCTTCAGTGTCCCTACTTTCTTTCTTTATATTGTTTCTTGCCTCTTCCTTTACCTCAATATTCGCATATGGGTTGGCATGTTATATATGTGGGTTAACTATTGTACTGCTTAGTAAATAACTCTATAAATTATAGTCTCTCTGTTCGATGGTTAACTTATTGAAATGATGTTATCATCAGGGATGTTTGTAATGACAACTTTGCTAACTAAAATGTTTCACTTTCATCTAGCTTGCAGCATGAACTTATAGTGTGGTGTATTCTTTGCTTCAGGTACTGAAACAACTCGCACCTGATGTGTCATATCGGAGTTTGGTTACACTTGGAATTGCAAGTATTCAAGGATCATCAGTTTCTTCATTTGAAAAAGAAGATGCAAAAGGCCTTCTTTTCTTTTGTACTGAACAAGAGACCTTAGACACCCAAGACTGTACTTCTCTTACTCCCGACTGGTTTAGATTTCCTGCTCCCAGCAGGAATGGACCAGTGGCAGATCAAGAAATGAAGCTGTGGTCACCTGGTATGACAGATGAAATGGTTCAGAATGGTATAAAAGGAAGAAATTTTCCTCTAGTACCAGTTAGACAGAGATTAAAAGTTGATGCAATGAGGCCCATTCCTCACAAACGGCATCATAAGATGTTACCTTTCTCAGGAACACCTGAGACTGACCTGAATTATAACAGCTATATGAAGCCCACTTTGCCCGCTCTTCCTTCCTCAAAGCACATGCTGCCTAATCCAGTGTCACGCAGGAAATCGTTATCTAATTCCCGTGCACAGCAGAGAATATCTTTGACTCCCTTACCCCTGAAAAAACATGGATGTGATCGCTCACCAATTAGAGCTTGCTCAGAAGTAAACCTAACCCTTCAACTACTGCCTGTGTGCCTCTTTAGTTGCACATCCCTTGCTTTATCCATTTTCTCTCAATAATTTTCCATTTTCTCTTATGATGTACTCACAGGAGGAGTTCCTAAGTGATGTTATGCAGTTTTTAATACTTAGGGGACATAGCCGACTTATTCCTCAAGGTGGTGTCTCAGAATTTCCTGATGTAATACTTAACGCAAAGCGTCTTGACCTGTACAATCTGTATAGAGAGGTTTGTCATATACTTGCAAGCTTTTCTTCTGTTTGTATCATGGGACCGTTTTATCTGTTTTCTTTCAAATTCAAAATATCTATATTTCAGGTGGTTTCTAGGGGTGGCTTTCATGTTGGAAATGGCATCAACTGGAAAGGACAAGTTTTCTCAAAGATGAGGAATCATACCCTGACCAACAGAATGACTGTATGTTTGAATCCGCAAGTCTTTTCTCTGTGATTATAGTGTGTACGATTTTACTCAGTCTGGGAATTAATGCATTTTATGCTGAAAAGTTTATAAATATGAAAAATATAAAATTTACATTATTCATATCTAAAAATGGCTGCTATTCTGCTTTCATAGTTAAAAATAAAACCATTACTTAAAAGATAAATGTTAAAGCATATGACAACAAGATGGCATTTCCTTCCCTTTTTTTTCAAACTGAGGAAGATATGTTCTAATTGGTTTACATTTATAAAAAATTGTAGTTCTGGTGGACTGTTGGTTGATAAAGAAAGGTGCCTTAGTAATATGGGTTTCATCCAATCTTTTAGCAAAGAAAAAATGTGGATAAAGAAAAAGAGCTTAACTATTGAATTATGTTGAAATATGGACATCGAATTCAAAACCAATTGGCCATGTATGGAGGACTTTATCTATATGTAACGAGTTCAATCCCTACTTCTTCCGATGTAGAATTATTGTAGCACTTATCTTCACTTGTGGTTTTTTTTAAGTTTTACAAGTGTCTCTTTTAGATATATGAGTAAATATGTATAGAGTTGGACATATTTAGATTTCTTTTTACTTATATACCATGTTGAAATATAAACATTCAATTCAAAATCAATTAACCATGAGTAGAGAGATACATCTATATATAATCATTAGTTTAATACTTACTTTTCTAATATGGGACTATATTCTAACCAATTAAAATGGTTAAACTTGATTCTGTCACAAGGTGCAAAAATGCTCACTGCTATCAGCTGACGGATGACCTATTAGTCTTGCATAATTAATTTAGTTCTTGTGGAAAATAAATGCTTAATATTTCTCATGTTCTCCAGGGTGTTGGTAACTCGTTGAAAAGGCATTATGAAACGTATCTTCTGGAGTATGAACTTGCACATGATGATGTGGACGGAGAATGTTGCTTATTGTGTCACAGGTCATGAATCCTTCTTTTTCTTTGCTTTCTATTTAGCCACTCATACTTCATATTCATTTCAACTAACTAGTGATGAATCCTTCACCAGTAGTGCTCCTGGTGACTGGGTGAACTGTGGTTTATGTGGTGAATGGGCTCACTTTGGTTGTGACAGGCGGCAAGGTCTTGGAGCTTTTAAGGTATAGGCCTTAATACTAATTTACTAGAATTCTAGATAAATGTGGGCTTAATTGCTTGTGTCTGGTCTGCCTAAGCTCATTAAACATCCATTCTGGTCAAAGGTTAGTTTTGGTAGACAATTTTATGCTTGGTAGTTACATCTATTGTTTTTTTGACAGGACTATGCAAAGACAGACGGCTTGGAATACATTTGCCCGCGGTGCAGTGTTACAAATGCCAGGAGAAAATGCCTAAAAGCGGGGAATGGGATTTAGCAAGGTCAGCTGTGCTATTATACATGATTTTCTTTACCCTACGTTTTTGTTCCGTATCTATTCAACGGAAAAAAAAAACCAATTTGTTTTGGGGGGTTGGATTTGTAATTGTTCCATTTAAAGGTATAGTTTAGGAAACTGTATCTTGTAGACGTACAGTTATTGCATTGCAAATGTGAAATGACAAAGAAGGGAATGCTACCCTTCCTTTTTCCTCCGTCTGCTTGGACTCCGTGTGTTTACCTTGTACCTATTTATTATTTCTGTAATATTCCTCAGTTCCTGCGGTGGAAACAAAACCTGAACTGTAACTTCTCGAAGATGTTGATAAAAATGAAAATTGTCTTGGACCGGCTTTTATCTGGTGCCGATTGTGTTTACTTACACGAGTGGGTCGCACTGCAATTTGTGTTGGTGGGTTCCACTGATTATGTGATTCGGTCTTAAAAATGTCAGCCCATTGGGAATTACTAGCTAAAAAAACCTTACTTATTGCCATGTAGAACGGGAAGCACATACCAAGGCATTGTATTATTATGTATGATCTCATTTCTAAAGGGGTATTTGTAGGACTTTGGTGGTTTGAATTTTTGCTCGATAATTTGGTTCTAGATGAGGTTGGAAGAGAGAAAGAAAAGGTTTTTCTAGAAAATCAAGAATATTACCAGCACATGATTAGGATTGTAAATGGGTCGTGTATTCTTTGTTAACCAAATTTAGGATTCGTTTGGTAAAGCTTCAGCTTTTAAACTAAAGTATAGAGACTAGTTTCTGATTAAAAGCTATCATAACGTAGCTTCTAGAAATGTAAAGGAATTACTGTTCCAAAAGTTATATACTTCTAAAAAGTTGTTAGTGTTTGGCAGAACTGTCGGATTATTATAGCTTTTATAGATAAGTTGTGTTCAAAAGTTGTTCAAAAATCCTACCAAACGGATCCTTAGTCTATCTCGTTGGAAATGGGAACAGATTAGGGTAAGAATTTTGTATATCCGTTTGACTCATTAGTCTGACTCGGTTTGACAAGTTGGAAATAGATTACAGTAGGAATTTTGTATATCCGTTGACTCATCATTCATTATCCTTTCTATTTAAGGTCTATTTGTGTATAAAATTTGATTGAAAATGGAATTCTCGGGTCAATTAGAATGATCAGGAATTAGAAAATAAGGAAAATTGATTTCTTGTGATGTGTCTTATTTAATTACAGCAAGTGCATGACGTACTATGTAGTACGTGGTAAATACGGGTCGATCCCACAGAGAAAAGTGTTTAAGAAGAGAGATTTATTATCAATTATTGAGATGAAAAAATGAAAGAGATGATGACTAAGGACTAAACACTTAAGAAAAATTCAGAATAAATGAAGAACTAGGATTTTTGAATCCATTCATGTAAATATAAATGCATGATTAAATCCACTCTATGTTTCCCGATTGATCTAAATAATTTAATTCAATGATTCTTATCTTAACAAGCATAATCTATATGCAATGCACCATAGACTATCAAGTCAAGGAATAAAAAAACAGAAATCAAATTCAATCAAATGACATATGATGGAATTGAGATTATATACAAAACCCTCAATTAAATATTCCCTAAGCATAGACTAAAAAGATGAAATCAATGTTAATCTATTAAAGTTTTTCGATTCATTGAATGATCTATGTAATATACATCCAACCTACATATTCATAGTATTAAGCATAAAGGAAAAACATAGAGCAATTTAATCATGACATATAATATTACATGAATTTCATCTCAATCCTAGATCTAGAAGATTAGTCACACATGATTACGTAAAACAATAAAATAAAAGAAGGAGAAAGAAGAAATAGAAGACATAATTAAATAAAAAAAAATTTTATTAAAGGAAACCTGAGATTACACTGATAATTTTCAGGATATCCAAAAATAGAAGAAAAGAAAGAGAGTCTAAAACCTTGCTTGGAGATCCATAGATATACATAAGGGGTCTTTTTATAGGCTTACAAAGACTTGCATATGTCAGAGACAAATCTAAATACAAAATTTAATCTTGAATTTTAAATACAAGATATTTACAATTGAGAATCTTATTTAAAGAAGACCAAGTCAAAAATATCTGGTGCAAGTGCTTTGAAGACGTCGGATCTGCATCTGGGTGCATCGGAGGTGTTCATGTAATCTAGGATCTTCTTTGACTTTTTCCACAATTTGACTGATACTTTACTAGTATTTAGGCACATGGAAAATATGTGTTTGACCTCTTGACATAGTTCTAGAATTTTCCATACAAAAATCTCTTCTTTTCTGACATAATTATTCTTTTCCCCCTTATTTTTCGTAGATTCTTTCTAAGTCTTCAAGTTCTGCAAAATTTGCACAAAGCACCTCAAGTAATATTATTTATATACAAAATAGACAAATATGGAAATAAAATATGCGTGAATTATGGGTTAATCATCTTGTTAGCCAAGTTTCCTGTTATTTGTGCGTATTCAAGAAAGCAAAAGAAGTTGAAATATAGATGTTTATACTTATAAACAGATTTCAAAGAAAAGTAGATATTGTTAATCTTAAAAATTAATTAAATATCTAACTTTAAAATATAAATTTGAATCATACAAAAGTTCAAATAACATTACAAGTTCTTAAAAATGAATTACAATTATTGACCATACTACATAGAATTTATGATATTTTCACACATTACAAGTTTCCTATTATTTTTTTTTAAATTCCTAAGTTAATCTAATATTATTATATATTTCTTCTTTCTCATCCAGTTTTGGAGAAACTTCTGGAAGATTGACTTTCCAATTTTTTTCTAATTTATCTTGAAGATCTTTTAGTAAATATTTTCGATCTGTTTTACAAATAAAATTATAAAGTAGAAAACATGCTAGAACAATCTTAACTTGTGTTTCGAAAGAGAATGATATGTAACATCAAAGAATAATGAAATGATGTTTTACCATTCTAAATATGCGCTCGATTATAGAATTTTATTGTAAATGTCTATAATTGAAGCTATCTATGACATTAATTGGTAGTCAATTAGTATTATATTTACTTAAGTGATATCTAATACCTCGAAATAGACATATAAATACATGTAGGTTTGGATAATCAACATCTACCAAATAAAATTTGCTTGAAAAAAAAACTTAATATTAGTGATTATTGTTTATATATCAAATACATAACATGATTAAAATTACCTGGAGGAACTTGGAAACCATTCACTGAGTTACTACATCTTGAAGGTCACAAGTATCAACTACTGATACTTCTCATTTGCTAAGAACATAAATAAATTCCATGTCAAAATTACATGCTGCCATACAGGGGCGGATGTAGGTGGGGGCTAGTGGGGGCTTTGTCCCCACTGGACTAAAAATAAAAAACACACTATAGTATACATATTATTGTGCAAATAACCTTTATATAAAATCATTGCTATTGTAATCTCTTTTTAACTTCTTCTCCTCGTAAAAAAAATATATGTTGGTGGTTTTTAAAGTTGTCATATTTTTCTATTATAATTATGGTATCAATTATTTTTACAATTACTTTGATAATTTATTTTTTATAGCCCCCACAATGAAAAATTTCTAACTCCGCCACTGCTGCCATAACATTTTGTGTGAGATCACCTTTTTTATTCATAAATCTTGTGTTTTCTTTTCCAAAAATTGTTGCTTTAACACATGTGCCATCAATAATATTAATACAATCTTACCAATTTCATAGTCAAAAAAATATAATACAAAGAATTATCTCAAAGTATAACAAAAATATTAAAAGCAATGAATTACTTTAATATATGTAAGGACATTAGGATCATTGTGGATTCTATTAGGAACAGATGATGGAGGATCAACTAGTCGTTTATAACTTAATTGTAATATAACACTAAGCATTCGATTGAAATAAAAACTGAAAGTCCAAGTAAAACGACGAAATCATTTTCTTGTTATAGTAAATCTCTGATTTATTCAAACTGTGATTAAAAACATTGTGAGTTGTTCTTCCACTGTAATATTTTTCCCATCTTTGATTACTATCTTGGTCCTTAACAAGTTGCATAACTTTAAAAAAACATATTAACTCATTTGATACATTTTCCTACAATTGTAGGCTTCATTCAGTAATAAATGATTTAACAATCTTCTTACATAGTCTTATCATTCTTTACTGTAAATTCAACCTATTACTATTGAATTATTGCTTAGAACACTTGCAGTACCAAAAACAATCCTTAACATTAATAACAATATAATTTTATGTTTACTTTGTGTTTCCTCCTCCTCCATGTAAGGCAATAAGGTCTTAACATTCTCATTTGATATCATTTTAAAAAAATATTTCTTATAATATCATTCATTATATAAGACAACCTCAATAAATAAAAAACATATATAATTATTGGTGTTTTTTATTTTAAAAAAAGCACAAATAAAAAGTTAACGCAATGTGCATCAATACAAAAAATAATAACACAATGTGTATGAATACAAAAATTTAACACAATGTGCTCAATGATCATCAAAATAAAAGTTTCAATTACTATTTCATGCTATGGTATGGAGTGAAAAATCTTGTACACATAAGAGAGTCTACTTGTGCTTTAGAATCCAAAGTCTTTAAGAATTTGAGTACTCGTTGGTTCAAAGTTCTCAATGTTACCTTCATTTCTACTCAAATCCACATTTTTTGTTTGTATTTTTTTTTAAATCAGAGGGTTGTAAGCTTGAAGCTTCTATAACAATATTACTTTCTAACACTGTACGAAATTAGTCATAAATGGGATATGATTTTCCTTTGCATGGAACCAACTATTAGGGTGCAGTTGGTCAGGAGGAGTGGAACTTACACCTCCCTTTCAAGTTCAAATGCCATGAACTGTAGAGAAAAAAAATATACCGGACAGAAAATGAATTCTTGTTAACCAAGTAAAATCCTAGTATTTATGCACATAGTTAAAAATGAAATCAATACAAAATGAATTCCATCAGATTCCAAAGTATAAAAATCTAAAGAGAAATCATTGTCCACCTCTCTCCTTTAATTTTGACGGATTTCATATAAGAGGGGCATTCAAACCAGTTAACCGAACTGAATCAAACAATTTTTAATGGTTCAGTTGGGTTTTTCAAATTCAATGATTTGGTTTGGTTTGGAATATTTCCAAACTGAACCATAAAGGATTTCAAGGACGGTTTAACCGAACCAAACTTAATATAAACTATATATGTTAATATGTATATTAAATATTTAAAAGAATATAATTAAGAATTTAAAATTTAGAATCATGGTTCAAATTATAGTTATTTTTATATATCTTTTACCTGACTATTTTTAAAATTTATTGGTACTAGAAGTCAAATAAAAATGTTTTTGATTATTCTTATTTATCTTTTATCAGACTTTTGATACCTACGGTTGATACGTTTCACTACTATAATTCTATTATAACATGATATATGAGAATTTTATATTACTAAGAATCATGATTTTTGTTTAGAATTTCTGTTTCTGTTGCATTATTAAAAGTGATTATTATTGTTTTATCTTATATCTAATCTAATTATATTTTTTTATTTTTAATATTTTATTTTTTTAATATATTTTATTAAATAATTAAACTACAAATCGAACCGATTCGATTTGACTCAATTTCATAAGATAAAATGACTCAAATCAATTACTTTTGAAAATTATTCAATCCGAACTATTTGATTTAAGGTTTTGTTTACCATCCTTAATTTCCTTCCCACGCCTCACCTCTGCTCTCCCACGATCCTCACCTCTCTTCCTCTGACCCGCCGACGCAGCAACCGTCCTCCTCCCCAAGCCGCCGACGCAGCTCCCGGCACCTAGTTCCCTTCCGCAGCAACAACCCCTCCACCCGGTTCCCTCCTAGTTCTGGTTGACGCAGCTCACACAGTTCCGGCCCCGGGCATAGAGGTATTCCTTCCTTTCCTTCTAGTTCTTCTCCTTGTTGATTGGTTTTGGCACCCAATTTCAAAAGGGAGGAGGGGAAGAGGTGGAGGAGGGGGAATCTGACTTAGAATTTCTTAATTTGTAGATGCTATTTCATATTTTGTCACATCTTTTCTCTCTTATTCGTTCCTTTTAAATCCGGATAGTGCGAATGAGTGAATACGATCCGCTTGATCTTTTCTCTGGCTCCAGAAGTAGAATAAAACAGGCTATTAGGGCTTTATTTGCAACTCCTCTGAACAATATTCGGGTATTTCTCGATGGTTCTATAATTTTTTAGGGCCTTGGGTGATGCAGACAGACGCGAATCAACAGTTGATTCATATGAGAAATATGAAATATTAGAGGATTCTCTCAGAAATATTCTTCCCTCCATTCTTTATCGTTGAAGGCGAGTGCAAAAATTGTCGAGGAATATTTGATAGCTTGCACTGCCAAGGACTGTAGCCTCATCGTCAGCTTTAAACCGAGTGGAATTGTAGATGGGACTCTCCGTCGTTCTATAGTTCTTGGATCAAATAATCAAAGGTTTGATTACAAGGTTTTTTGTCGTATTGTTAGTTTAGCAGTATAACATGAGAATAAGACGCACATTTTTTGGCATATCTATGCATAGTATTTGCACACATTCTTAGGTTGTATTGAAAACAATTACTAGGCTCAATAATGAATTTCCTAAGTAACCTGTTTCTTGCTGGTGTACATGTTTTAAATCTCAATTCCACTCTAGGTGAAGGAAAATCATTTCTTTTTCAGTAAAATCTAAGTGTGTGTGCGTTTCTACTTTCTGGCCTGTCTATTCCAAACATATATTGCCACAGTTTTTTTTTTTTTTTGTTCCGATTATGCAAAAGCTCTTGTTGGAAATCTGGAAAGATTTCTTATTTACATTTTGTGCTCAAGTGAGTCAACCATGAGATGATATTAAGAGTTTATTTGTTCTATATATTTTTGCAGGCAGCCTTCAGTGATCTGGACGTAAGACCCTTGAAAAAGACAGTTTACTACTACGAGTGGGATAAAAAAAATTGTTGATCTGTACTCCAAATTGGAAAATTTTTAGAGGTTTGCAGCAATACAACAATAAATCTATAGTCATCGGGTATGCAAACCATGTGCCACAAGCTGTTTCTCAACACTGAACTGCATAATTTTCTATTTTCAAATGTAGACTTGGCCCCCCAAAAAAAAAAAGTAGACTTTGCCACGGCAAAAGTAATATAAGATGTGATCTTATCGAGGCTATTGTATGTGTGGCAGATTGGTAAGTACCATGTATACAACCAGATAAAGATGAGAAGGAAAAAGTACCAGTGAAAGCAAAGTTGAAGCAAATACATCCATTATGGATTCCATTACTTTGCACAAAACTTTACTTGTAATTCATTTTTAAGAACTCATAATGTTATTGAAATTTTTTATTACTCAAATTTATATTTTGAAGTGAAATATTTAATTGATTTTCAAAGTAACAATTATAAAATTAACAATGTCTGTTTTTTTTTTTTGGAAATCTATTGAGAAGGATAAACACTCACATTTCAGTTTCTTTTGCTTTCCTGAGTAGGTACAAACAATAAAAAACTTGGTCTATAGGAAATTGGTTTTCCGTTTCAATTTCTGACAATTTCTGTTGATTCTAGAGTTTCATTTCCTTCAAATTTTGTGCACAAATAAATCCTAAACTTCAAAGTTCAAACAAGTTATGATAAATCTAACAATTTTCACAAATTCCTCTCATATTTCATCGAGAATATTTGTATAATCATATACAAAGTTCTAACTTCACTTACTTTAGTGATCAATTGTACTGTAAATCTTAAATGTGTTACACTATATCTTTATTCGATTGTTCACATTGTTTCTCGTAATATTAGATTCGATCTTCTCATTGTACTTTTTACACCATGTCTTTATTTAATTGTTCACATTTTTCTTGTAAGATTAGCTTAGGTTTTCTCATTGTACTTTTTAATTATTTTAGTCTAAGTTTCTGATGTTATTTTTCTATTAGGAGTTTTTCCTGTATCTTCTTTAATAGCTTCACAAAAAATGTCTAATATCACCTCATCACCTTTCGTACTCTAATTAGTATAACTTTTCCCTCTTTCAACCTTTTTATTACCATCTTTAGTGATGTTAAGTTCGAAGAAGAGAAGCATACAATTAAAACAACGATATATATATAATAGAATGATGATGTGAAAAAAATAGTGGATACACGATATCAATTTAGCATAGAGAGAAAAAGGTTATAGCCAAGAAAAAAATAGTGGTTACATAACATCAAATTTTATTCAGTAAAACATAATAACAACCAAAAAAAAAAACATCTCCTATGGCTAGGAGAGAGAGAGAGAGGTGCGGGGGACCTTTGGATGTTGTGATTGCTCTAGTCGTTGTAGCATTGACATGGCCGAATTGGTGCTATATTGTCGAGGTTGAGGAAGAGGAGGAAGATGGGTTGAGGAGGGTGGTAGGGGAGGAGGACTAGAGGAGGATGGATTGAGGAGGAAAAGGGGAAGGACAATGGGATGGTGTTGACAAGGCTAAGGAAGAGGATGGTCATTGTAGCGTCAGTGTGTTTTGGGTTGGTGTTGTGTCGTTAGAGTTGAGGAGGAGGAGGACGGGTTGAGGAAGGTGATAGGCAAGGTGGAGCAGGAGGGCGAGAAGGAGGACTGGTAGGTTGATGGGGTGGCGTAGATGAGGCAAAAGAAGAGGAGAGTCATTGTAACATTGGCATGGTTGGGTTGATGTTGCGTTGTTGGGGTTGAGGAGGAGGAGAAAGAGGAGGAGGAAGGCAAGGAGGGGAGGAGGAGGCAAATGGATTGAGGAGAAGGATGGGAAGGACGATGGGGTGGTGCCGACGAGGTTAAAGAAGTGGAGGGGAGGAGGAAGGAGATGTGTTTCACATTTTAGGGCTGAGGAAAAGATTCCTATGAAATTCCATAGGAATGGGTGAGTAAATGAGATCAATAGGTATTTATTTATATACTTTCGAAAATAAAGGAAATAAGTTTCTTTTGAAATCATTTCGTATAAATACCTTTATTTTATAGGGAGTATTTTTATATAGACACTTTAGACACCTCGATTTTGAAGTCACTTGACAGCAGGTTTATCTAAAAGATGCTCTGATTGCGACCACTAAAAAGCCTAACCCACTTAAACCCACACAAGTCCATTCAGACCCACACTAGCCACTCTGATCTAATTAAAATTAAAACCAAACAAAACACATTTAAAATACTTAAAATCCAATTAATCAAACAAAAACCCTAATTCAAGTCAAAATCAAATAAAATCAACCTAAAATCCAATTAATCAAACAAAAATCCTAATTCAAATCAAAATCAAATAAAATCCACTTAAAATCCAATTAATCAAACAAAAACCCTAATTCAAGTCCAAATTAAATGAAATCCACCTAAAACCCAATTAATCAACCATAAACCCTAATTTAAAATCCAAAAAAACCTAAATTAAAATTCAAAACACGAAATTAAATCCAAAACCCTAATTAAAATACAAAAACCCTAAATTAAATCCATAAACCCTAATTAAAACACAAAAAACCTAAATTAAACCATAAATCCTAATTAAAACACAAAAACCCTAATTAAACTCAAAACCCTAATAAATTAAATCCAAAACCCTAATTAAAATCCAAAAACCCTAAATTAAAACCCCAAAATCCTAATTAAAAAGGCAAAACCCTAAAATTAAAATAAATAAAACAAAAACCTAAAATAATTAAAAACCTAATTTAAAAATCAATTAATTAAACCCTAAATTACAAAATCAGAAATTAAATTAAAATCACAAAACCCCAAATTAAAAACCTAAAAGCAAAACCCTAAATCCATAAAAATTCCAAAACAAAAATAAAACAAAAACCCAAAATAATTAAAACCTAATTTAAAACCAATTAATTAAACCTTAATCATGAATTTAAGTGAAATCATAAAACATAAATAAAAGTCCAAACCTAAAACCCAAAATCCATTTAAAAATCTTAAAAACAAAACCTTAAAACAACTAAACAAAAGAAAAAAAAAACCAATCCCTAAAACACAGGCCAATCGCAAGCCCAATAACACATTAAACCCTTAAATCAAAAACTTTATAAATACCCAAAAATAATTCTGGCAAGCTCCTTAATCTTCGGCGACAACTCCGGTCAACCCCGAGATCTCCGGAGCGTATCTCAGAGCCCCAGGATCTCCGGTCAACTTCCTCCGACTTACGCGCGCGATCCTACAGTGCCTGGCTGAGGAGGAGGATCCACGGCGGAGGAAAGCCTCGCCAGAGTATAAAACCCCTACCGCCGATCGATCGACTACCGTCAACTTCCATCTGCTTCCAGCCTTCTCCAAGCGAGCACTGAGTCCACCCTAGAGACCCAGCATTCCCCACGTATCCAGAGCACCCTTTGCCTTCCTTTTTCGCAGCCCAGAGCCACCAGCACCGTCGCCGGAGCTAGTCCAGAGGACTGTCGTCGAGCCGCTGGGAGTGACACGCCTTCTCAGGTAACCTCCTCACCTTCTCCTAGGAAAGAAGCATGCCCCTTAAGTCCTATTAGGCACTCTGAATCGGGCCACGGCGGAGCGGAGCCTCCTTCGCGTCGTTAGCCCCTCCCTCCGGCGATGGGTTCCCCATCGCCGACGAGGCCTCAAGCCTCTTGATCTCAAGCGAGGCCCCATGGGCCTCTCCTCCCTCCTCCTCTTCTCTCCTCCTTCTCTCAGGTCTCCCTCCGCTCCAGAGAAGCCCCTCCGACGTTCACAACCATACCCATCATTGCCACTACCCTGCTGTTGTCGTTGCTGCCCTGCCACCGTCGATCGACGTCAAAGACTAATGATTTAAAATCAATGTAATTTATATTTCTACAGTAAATAACCCTGTAGTTACCCACATAGCTCTATTTTATATGGTCGAAAAGAAATGAAAATTATGAAATTTTTGTCCAATCATTTCTTAAGATACGGGTAACATACTACGGTCACCTGTTAAGCTGAAAGTAGCAATAGATCCATTAACCCTATCAAGTATCAACTGTCAACCCCAAAGCCAAATGAATGATGGTGGTTATTAGGGCTTGAGGCTTCTCTACATCAATCATCGTTGTCGATCACTTATTCCCCTGCTCATCAATCAACACTGCCGTCCGTCGCTCTCAACACCGCCCCTGTGGTCGCCCATCACCGACGTCTGCTACTCACCACCTTTGCTCAACACAATTGTCCTCCACTTATCACCACCATCTGCCCCTCAACACCATCGCTGCGGCCGCTCATCACTGCTAGTTGTCGTCTCTCAACATAACTGCGCGTAGCCTCTTGCCGTCGTTATTGACTGCTGCCCACAAATAATATGTGGTGGGCATCAACTAACGCGTCGTCGTTGCTTTTGTTGACATAGAACATAAAATAACACGCTGTTGTTCTCCTAAAATCTGCCTAAATTTTCTTAAGATAAGGGTAACATACTACGGTACATTCGTTGCTTATTTTTATTTTTTTTTCCTCTTGAAATCTGCCTAAAGTTTTTTCATGATGTCATAAACATCTTGATATAAATATGTGAATTAAATCTATTAATCCAGCTGCACCAAAAAAAAAAATCTAGTTGTGAACCACTTCCATCATCATAGATCAAATGTATTTTTCTCTTAACCTGTGAAATGAGTTCAACTAAATCTTAAAAAAAAAAAAACTACCCGTTTAACCAACTCATCGTGCTTCCCGTTGCTCGGGTAAGGAGTAGAGTGGCCACTAAATCTGAAATAAGAATGTACCTACCCATTATCTGTTAAGAAATGATGGATTAAGATAGATCTTAAATCCAACTCAATCTACTTACAACCCTACATGTGATCTACACTTCGTGGCATGAGAAACAACACTAGAATTAATGGTTAGTGGTGGTTAAAAAAAACTGCATGTTATGTCTGACATTGGATTTAGTCATTGATCGGATCTAGAATATCGATTTGAGACACAAACGAGCTTTCCAACACCAAAAACAATGAAAGTAAAAGAACCCTATGTTCTTTCTAGTTGTATATAATAATAACATGACTTTATTTATTTTACATACAAATACATGTATACATACCTATGCATACAATAAACGTATGCAGGTATTTGTCTTGGTACTACATGTATACATGACATCTGTACTAGCAATCTAAACATAATCGTAACTTGAATCGGTGAGTAGTAAAGTAAAATGTAAAAAGACGAGAGAAATCTTTAGAACCCGTCTTGCGTTTTTTTCAGCTAACTTGTGGATTATCTAGATTAAAGTTCAGTTGTTTAGCTATCTCCTCTCTATGCCTTCGACTTCAGATCTCTAACGTTGCTTGAGGATTTCTGAGAATCTTCTTGCTTGATAGTAATTCCATTGCAACCTTTTGGTAGCTCTGACCTGTCATCACTTTCCTTCTTCATGGGCTCATTGTTAGGGGAAATAAATTGAATAGGGGCGTCAGGTTTCTTTTTTCCAGGAGGAATTGAGGTTGTCGAAGAACCTTTTCGGCTAGAAATGGCTGCTGCAAGAGCGGTAGGCATGAGGCAGAGGCCTTTTGTCTGAAGGTATTGCATTGCTGTGGTGACATTGGATTCCATCAGCTTTACTACTTCGCGCTCAAATTCTATGTTATCATCAGACTCCGATGGATCAGTTCCTTCCAGATCAACTGATGGTGATAACAGCAGACCACCAGTTCCCTATAAAATTAATGGGTCAGTTGAAAATCATTCTGGCAAATGCAACAAGGTTCAAGAGCAATGGAACAATATATTAACACATGTATGATTATAAGTAGTTACGTCTGCTTGAATTTCTGTAATTAATGGAACCACTGCTCCTGCAGCACCCACCCTGCTCATGCTCAGAACCTGCAGTTCGATTGTAAAAAAAAATCATACAACCGATGCATCATATTTAAGAAATCCTAACAAACATATGAGTTCATAAGATAAGTTCTAAAAAAATCCCAACTTTCACTTGCAGCTGAAGGAATTTGACATAGTCGATGATCTCATCAAGCATAGAAGCCTTGTCTGTCTGCAAATTAAGGAGTCATATCAGCAAGAGCACATACAGAAGGCAGAACAAATACTGAAGAAGCTAAAATATCTTCTCTTCGTTTATGATTATCCCTGGAGGGTTGGAGCTTGACATTTTGAATTCACATCAATTAATAGATGTAATCTGACTGGACCATGTTACTATATATAACGACAAGAAATTTTAGGCTTCAGCCTTGGGGAGTATTGATGACATTTCCATTCACTTATCTCAACAATTACAATTCTAGCAAAAAACTGAAACAAACTAGCTTGATCTTGGTTCCAGAAGAAGAGTTCCCAACAGATCCTTCAGTGGAGTGTTGGATGATCACTTCAAGACAGGATACTCTTCCATGTATGCACAATTGTAACCGGACTCAGGGGTCAGGATTAGAATTATAAGCCATCCAAAGTCCTAACATAATAACCTGCCAGGTTGGGCTGTTATTGCAAATTTGCAATTGACCTTCCTAACAGGCAAAGATTGATAAAGTAGAAGTAAAGGGCATAGATCCCGACCATTAGATATTTGTAAAAATTTATAAGTATTCCTTTCTACCATTCATGTCCTCTATTAATATTCAACAATTTTATGATCATCCAATCAAATCCTAATCAATGTCTAAAGAATTGTGGCTCAATTGTGGAGGCACCATATCACACATAAACAAGCATGCTCTTAATCTAATAGAAGAAGTCAGCAAGTGGCATGCTCTATTTGATAATTGAGATAGTACAGAAACATTGGATCAAAGAATTTATACGAATATAATAATATACAGTACGCACTGAACTACCTTATTCGAATTTGGCACAAGCCCCTGAAGATTTTTCATTCTTTCCGCAATTTTCTCCCTCCTAAGCTGCACCACATACATATCAAAATATGAATTCCTGATACTGATGTCATGCATAATAATTTTCATTAACCTATTATTTCATTTAATAACCAACTAGTGTACCGACCCGTTCGGCGATGCTGTGAGGGTCGGTTGCCTGACCTCTTCTTGCTCGTCGTGGTTTTGGAGTACTATTGGTGTTTGCTGGAATAGGCTGTGCTTGAGTAATTTGAGTATTGCTTGTATAATGCTGGATGGAATTTCCTCTACCACCCTGTGACAGCTGAACAGGACAACAAACATACACATTAAATATTAGGAACCAGTCTAACTACCACTACATCTATATCAAAAAGTAATACAAGATGAGCATCTGTATATAGGTTCCATAGTTTTTTAGGATGCTCTTGTAGCACAGCATGAATAGCAAAACTGCACTTTGCAGTTGTTTTTTTGATAATGGTATTAGATAGTTTCATTGATGTTGCTTGACTATAAGTCCACCATCAAGCAAAGAAAAGACATGATAATGAGATGTTCATCCTTACAAAAGAGGTCAGAAGACCTGGTGGATGAGGCATCAATGGAAATTAAGCTCATTAAGTTCTGCATTAGCATCTTGGGAGAATATATTCCCAAGGAAAATAGGCTAGCAACATAGGCCATCCCTGGCGATCAAAATCCTATGGACATGGAAGTGTGATCACAAAAAAAAACTAGCAGCCAAAAATAGTTAAAATCAAGAGCATAGTTTGATATACTCTTTGCATAGATACTCTCTTTCAAAGGCCTTCGATACCACTCATATCCTTTTAACGATTAACTAGTCAAATATATCCCTATAAATTTAAAACCCACTACACACATACCATTTTAAAGTTAACTTGTCACACATACCCTTATAAATTCAAAATCTATTACATGCACACCCTTGTACTCAATTACAATTAACTCCTAACATATCTCTACTAAGGAAGTATTGAAATTCCAAAAATACCTTTTATAACATAATATCTTTCCAAATTTTTTCTTGGAAACAGTTTGCACATCTCTTTCTCTCCTCTTTCTAAGAACCCAATCTCCGTTGAAATACTCATATCATGTTTAAGTTAAGATATAACTATAGGTATATAAATAGGTTTGAGAGTTTATCTCTCCAATACATTATCATCTAATTGATAAAAAAATAATTAAATCAATAAGAATAAACATAATTAGGTCTCTTGCATTTAAAAGATAAAAAATTGTGAAGGGTATATTAATAATTTCTTAGATTTTTTAACAAGGACCACTTAAATGATGTTAAGTTATGAAGGATAATTTGAAAATTTTGAATATTCTCTTAACAAAGATTTGTTAAGAGTTAACTAGAATAAGGTATAGGGATATGTATGCAAAGGATTTTGAATTTATAGAGGTATGTGTGATAAGTTAACTTTAGAAGGGTACATGTGCAATGAATTTAAAATTTGTAGGGATATGTGTGACAGGTTGACTTTAGAAGGGTAAGTGTGTAATGGATTTTAAATTTGAAGGGTATTTGTGTTAAGTTAAACTTTAGAAGGGTATGTATGACAAGGCTTTGGAATGGTATGTATGCAAATGGCCCTTTTTATAATAAAGAAAGGTAAACAAAATACAAGTGACACTAGTGAAATACTTGCTTGACCTGACTATTAGACCGCATGCAATTATTTCCTGTCAAATTCATTTGCGAGCCAGGTGTGACAGAAAGGACCTCAGAATTGTGCAGATCCTTCTGCTCCTGCAATGTTGCAAAACATAAAATGTAAGACTCCCGCTTCTCATTCAACATTTTAGGTTATCTACAAAAAGATAAGCAGTTCCTACATTTAATAGCCTTGGAAAGACATCCTGTTGTAGTTCACCATCATTGTATCTCCTACCCAAAATATCAACTTCACTCTCCAAAAATTCACCATGCACTCTACCAAAGTTCTGCAAGTTAACATGATCCATTGCAAGAGAAGGAACACTTGAATATGCAGATGTCCACAAAGGTGGAACTCCAGAGGTAGATTGTGAATCTTCTAGAGATTGTGGGAAAACAGATGGTTCATTGTCATTGCTTCCAACAGAACCATGATCCACACAAAATGATCCAGTTGCTGGGTTACTTTCTGTTGCTCCTGGAAGAGAATATCCTTTCTCAGGAATTTGGTTTTCATGCTGAGACTCTAGAGAAATATGGTTTGAAACATCTTGTTGAGGTAGGTTGTCAATAGGAAAATAACACGGATTGATGCCGTATTTCAAATCATCAGCAACAAAAATTGATCCACTTTCATCATGCGGATGCATATCGAATTCATGGAATTGCAGGCCCCCCAGCATCTGACCAGAGGGAATCACCCGTGCTGTAGGATTCTGCTCAATTTTTCTGTAGGGTTCAGCAAGTATGCTACTAGTTTGTGATGCAGTGGCACATACCCAAGATGACCGTTGAGGTGAATTTACCTCTGACCATGATGAAGATGGAAGAAATGGATCAAGAATTTCATCCATTATTACTTCCAAAACTTGGGTTCTCTTTAGTATCAATTCCAGAGGTGAGAAGTGCCAAAAATAAGAAACTGACTATTTTAGACCTCAACAAGTATCTCAACGACTGCAGCAACTTGTGAACTATGTTGGACTGCTGTATGGGAAATTGGAAAAACACGAAGCCTTGAATCTTCGATCACTCTATAGAAAGACTGAAAATTGTGGTGCTTCTCCTCGTAACTCTTGGTCGTACCTCTGGTGACAAAAAACAACCACGAATTTTTTCAAAGGATTGTTCGATGGCAAATTAGCAATCGAGGATCCAAGAAAAAATTGGAATTTTAGTAACAGTTGAAAAATATCAGAAAAGTAAGATTATTTCACAAAGAAATGCGCAACAATGATCTCATCTAGAGTCAAGGCTCATCACCAAAATTTATCTAGAAACTTCAAAGAAGTAAAACATCCCTCTGCAAGTCAGCAAGGTATTCTAATCATTAAAAAAAAAAAAAAAACTGCTACTACCACAATTACCACCATCACTACTAAAGTAGAGAAGACCAATAAGCATATATTGCCTTAAAAAAATGGAGTTATCATTAATAGGGTAACGCAGAGGAAACCCAAGCAGCAATCGACCATTCAAAACCAAGACAACTCCTACAACCGGAGCAAACACTCCAGAAAATGGAAGCTGAAGCACGTAACAGAAAAATATGTGTGTATATGTATATATATACACATATGTATCGAAAACACACCACCAATCCTGATCATCAACCTACTCAACCAAACCAAACTAAACCCTTGAAATAAACCATACCAAGTCCAGATCACAAACAAAGAACAACAAATCAACACCAAAACCACACGCGATCCCCTCCCCCACCAAAAAAAAACCCTCAGCCAAATACTACGAAAAGTTGCAAACATGAGAAAGACAAAAAAAAAAAAAAACTCAGAACCCACAACCTCATTCTTCAACTCACGAAACTTGAACTGATCAACAGAAGAACTCTACTTGCGACGAAAACAAGCTAGAATCTACTGCACACCCATTAGAACCCACAAACCAACTCATCCGAATCTCGCACGAAGCAAAAATCTTGGTACGTAAAGAGAGAAATGGACTCACACAAGAGGCAACAGAAGGGCAAGCTCCCCCTCGGCCAAGGAAGAATACCTGAGAGCAGAGACAAGAACAGTTTCAGCTTTTCCACGAACAAACAAACAAAATTAACAAATAAAAGAAAACATTCCGTGTTACTTCTCCACAACAAGTACATTCTAGTGTGTCGTCATCTCTTGCATGCCGTCCGATCAAAAGTTCGTGGACCACGTGGCCCAATCGGACAGTGCCTACTAACACGGATAGAGTCTTCTGTGCAAGACTCACACGGAGAGCAGGTAAGATTCCACATTTCCTTGTATTTTTTTTTCCCTACGTATATTCCCAAAAAAGATTTCGTCGCTGACACGTGGACCCGTGCAATTGGCCGAATCGGGAAGGGTTTCTGTTCTCGCAGGAAATATTCCTAAATAGTCATAAAGACCGTCCTCCTTTATTAAGGTTTGAAAAACGTAGCATGGAAATAATGTGACTCTCTTGCCCCTGCCAGTGACGCAAAAGGACATCCGTTCAAAAGAGATGAGATTTCGACATCGACGAGCGCGTTTCTGTCCCATTAATGTCACGCGTGATGCGGAGACGTGACCTCTCCGGACGCTTGTGGTGTTCACGTGATTTACGGAGACCACGATGTCCTTTCCGGTAAATTCAGCGGTAGCTGATGCAGAGCTTGCCCGTGGATTGGTCCCCTCGACCTCTTGCACAAGCGAGGGGCCAGACCAGGCGGTGATGGGGATTTTATTTTTACGTAAATTACCCCTAACGAACGAAACAATTACGTCAGAGGCGGTTACCGTCTCTCCGGGTAAGGTGGAGGGGATCCGGGAAATAGGTGTGGTGGGTGGTATGTGTTTACAAGACTGCCCCTGTTGAGGTGAGGGATTTACGGAACGAACCCCCTCTGAATGGAACATGGGCACATGGCCCATGGGGGAAAGGTGACTTCGTCAAACGTCGTTGTTGTCATTGCCAGAAATGAAAAAAACAAACTTCAATTCTTTTAGAGTTAAAGACTTCGTGAAACATTGCTTGGTTTTTGTTTTTATCTGCTCTCCGTCCTGGAAGCACACGTTATATATGGATTTATGGTCAGCAACGTTGGACCACGAGTCCAGACAGAGCTGGCCCAGTCCTTGTTGAGTATTGATTTCTGCCTTCCTTTTTCTTTTCTTTTTTTGCCCTCGTCGTCTAAAGTGCAGCTGGTACCATAGAAATAACAGGTCGTGAAGTGTGAACCACACAGCACGGTGGGGATACAAGGGGTGGTCTAGGACTAGGAGTCCAGCTCACAAGGCAATGCCAGCTGACGACAACGACGCCAAGCAAGCAGAATGATGCTGAGAGCCTCAGGCATATAACAAAGAAAGCACCCACCCACCTAAACCTAAATGCAGAGAAGATACAGAGGTCCTAAAGCTCAGGAGCCTCGTTTTCAGCATCAGTCTCCTGAGCGTCAGCATTTTCCACGGGTGGTAGAGGAGGAGACGGACCACATTGCTCCGATGGTTCCCGCATGAGATGAGAGGGAGTTGTGCGTCTGCATCCCGGAACTTCGTCGTCCTTGTGATCCTCTTGATGTTTGAGGAGGTAACTAAGTCCAACCAAGGGAACAAGGGATGCATATTTGAGTTATGAACTATATTTTTACCAGTCCAAAGAAAGTCCAATGTAATGATCAGGATTTTAGGTAGCATTTTAGATTAAAAATTTATTCAAGAATTTTCAGATAATAGACATTAAAATATTTGGGTCTTATGTTAGATGTTATAACATGTGATTTTAACACTTAATTAGTTCCCAAGTCAATAAGTTAGGCACGTAACATGTCACGTCTTATACAAGACATAAAGGTTATCGCGTTTAACACCTCATGTAGTGCCAGAAGACTTTTGACAGTACCAGATGCCTATACATTAACAAGTGCTCCTTCTTCTTTGGAGTTTTCTTTTACCTTTTCCTTCTCCTCTCCTTTGTTTCACAAGAGTTTTTTTTTTTTTTTTTTTTGTAAACGGCAATTGATATATATTAAACTCAAACACTTGGTTATGAGAAATCACTATCAAGGGATGTAATATATATGATGTCCGTCGGAGTCGAACTTCCGACCTCTCGTACAACCACAAAGAGATTTCATAACTAAACTAAGTGACTACAGATCTTTGTATCACAAGAGTTGAGTTTTCAGATGGAGAAATTCAAGAGGAGAGACTTGCATGAGGAGACGAAGTAGGTCTTTTCATGCATGTTGATAGTGGACGTGAAAATGGACCTCCAGCAACCTCTTGCTGCTCTAGGCGTCTTATTGAGAATTTGGCCATGAAGGCATGCTGCAACCCGACTTGAGGTGAGCCTTGGTTGAGTTTCATGAGTGTGAACACTCTTTCTTCTTCTTCTTTCCTTTTCCTTAGTGTACATGCAATCAATCTTTAGATTTCTGATGATGTACAAGCTATTAGGGATTGGTGAGCTCTGAGAGAGGGTGGGAGAGTAATCTGACGGTTAATCGGTGCTCTGGTTCGTTGAGAACTCGTTGCATGTATTGGGTTATTGTGTGGTGCAAGGTACACACCACCTAGAATCGTTTTTAATTTATTTTTTATGCTTTATTTCATGTAGCATGCTTTTAATTGAATTGAATTGTAGTTTAGATTAGTGTTATGGAATTTGAAGTAGCTTTGCATGCTTAATTTAGGAGGTTTTAGATCAACCTCTGTTGTATAGGTGTAGGATGTCAAACTTGGTGCATCATACATAGGATGCATGCTATTATGCGTCTTATACCTGTATTGCAGAATTTGATTGTTTTCTTAAAGAAATAGCTTAGATTGATTCTGAGATTTAAAATAGATTGTATACAATAGTTTATATGTTGTTCTAATCATATTTTGGTTTCATGATTAGTTAGTGTAGGAACATGTTGGTTTTTTGGGAAATTTGATTAATAATATGCAAGTTTGGGTGTAAGATGCCAATGCTAATGCATTTAATGTAAACATAGCACATGACGCATGATACACCTTGGACAATTAATATTGTAATATATGTCCAATTATAAGTAATTTAAATTGATTTTGAGATTGGAAATAAGTTGCATATGCTAATATAGGCGCTCTTCCTGTCATATTTTGATACTTTTACGAGATGATTAGAGTGTATGTTAGTTTCAAGAAGAGTTTGTTTGGAAACTATGGTTTGGATATAACACGCAACAATCGGTGCCTATTGTATAGGATGCAGCAAAGTACACATCTCACACCTAAAAACTAAAATTTAGTTGTTTCCCTATAGAGTTAATTAATATGAGGACTTAGGAAACTAAGTGTGACACTTGGGCCTGATTATCCATTTTAGTAGTAAATCATGTAATTAATTGTAATATTGCATAAATGGTTTATTAATGAATAATCTGTTGTTTCTTGTGATTGTGAGGACTTGGTTGGCTTTTTGTGCACCTGTTTGTAATTTGGGATCAATGTAGAATTCGATTTGAGGATGCACAGTCGACTCGAGTTGCGTGCTTGTCTTTTCTTCTTTTCCCTTCTCTTCTTTTTCTCTCTCACGAGCCCTTACGATCCTCGTCCCCTTCTTCTTCCTCCACTGGACTCGTTCCATCACGGACGAAGGCCCGTGTCGCCCCGTCCCTTCTAACGGGATGGGCAGCTTGCATGACACGAGGAGGAGAGGGAGATATAGAGGGGAGGAGGCTGAGGGAAGAAGAAGGCTCTGAGTGAAGAACGAAAAGGAGAAAGGACAAATAGTGGAGCCGAAGGTGAGGAGAAGGGCTAAGCTGAGGGCGCCGCTGCCGTGAGCTTCGCTGGGGCATGAGAGACTTGTCAGAGTTGGGAGGAGCTCGCCGGAGGAAATACGCGACTCCTCTTCTTCTTCGTTCTCTTCTTATAACCTAATATGTTAAATGCATGAGAATAACGATAAATGCATGTAAAATTGTAGAAAAATAGTAGAATTGATGAGAATGTGTTGAATAGCATGAATATGTAGATATCATACGGTTAGGATGGGAATTGGTAAGTTTATACGAGATTTAGGAATGTAACCTACAGTAGATGTTAATGAGTTTCACCCCTTTGTGATTTTCGTATGACTTGCATAATTAATGGATTGATGAATGGTTTGAGGGGTTTTGAAGGAGACTTAAGAGTCTACATCCTATGATTTATTGGTATTTTATAATACTTGTTTGAGAGGTCCGTCGGAGGCTCCCAGTTTCAACGAATACGAAGGTTGAAACAAGGGAGGTGCCCTAGTTGCGGGCAATTCGGCATACTGAATTCCTGTCAGATTAAGTCAGGATACTTGGTTTCGGTAGGTCGAAATCCTCCAATCGATTGAAACAAGGTGTTTCAGCATACCGAAATTGTTCGATATATTGAACCAGAGATTTTCGGTATACCGAACTTTATTTTTGGTCTATCGATTTTGTCCTGGCCCTGATATATATAAATGTGAACATAAAATAGAAATAAAAGGTTTTAATTAGACAATGAGCATGTGTTAATGGTGTTTTCCCCATGTAAAGGACATGGGAGAATTTGGAACCCAAATAAGTAAATTTAGGGAATGATTTTGGGTTTGAGACCCTAAAGATGAATAAAAGTAATTGAATGTGTGGCTTTGGGCATAAGACCCAACTTATGATTTTAAAATATGATTTTAAATGAATTAAGTTGGGATCCCAGTAGAGGGTCATGTGTTGTTTGGAATAAGCTCCTGCAACAAAAAGAATGAAATGAAAATGATTTTTGAAAGGAAAACTTAAAAAGTTTTGAAAATAAAACACTAATAATGTGTTGAAGAACTACAGGGGTTGGTGTCAACAATGTGGTAAGAGTATGAAACTCCAATGAAACCAATTGTTAGATACGACTGTGGTTGCCGAGCTTGAGACAGTGTAGGCTAAGCTTAGGTATATGGGCCTGGGTGTTCGGGTCACCGAGCTCGTGACAGTGTAGGCTGAGCCTAGGTTATTGAACCTAGTTGTTCGGGTCGTCGATGAGATGTTAGGTAAAGACGTATTTTCGTGCATATATGAAAGGAAATTAAGGCCAGTGGGCGGAGACGGTGTCCTCCCCACGGGGAACTTCCCGCGGTAGTGCAGAGAGGTTGGGGAAATGATGCCCTCACCTACTGCTTGTGTACCTGGTTACCATTGATTAAGGTAACATCAATAAGTGAAGTGTAAATGAAAAGAAAAGTATGTGATTGTGAGAAAATGAAAGAAAAATGGTTTGGCTAGGATTGAACTTGTGAATGGTCTTAAAATCCTAGAAGTGAATATGAATTGTGTTTTAACTGGTTACCAGCCAGTGTTTGCGATTTTGATTTTGAGCTGAGAGGAATTGGGTTTTAGGTTGGATCTGGTCGAAAATGTGGATTTCTTAGAGAATATGAGAAAGGTTTTGAAAAAGTATAAAAGAGAAAGAAAAGATGAGTTTTGGGAAAAGCATGGTTTTGGAGACAATTTCCAAATGTTTTAAAAAGAAAGGAAAGTGAATTTTGAGAAAAACATAGTTCTAGGAATAGATTCCCAAGTGATTTCAAATGGAAAAGGAAATAATGTTTTAAAAATTAGATTTTTAAAAGAAAACCAAGCTTTCTAAATTAAAAATTGTATTTTTGGTGCTTTTATCGGATTTTGTTGTTTGTGTATTTGGAACGCGTATTGGGTGACTTAGATGTCACTCACGCGTGCTTTGTTTAGTTTTCAGGAGCAGATCGTATGTAGTCGAGTTTCGGTGTCGGAATAGGAGCTTCTAGCCGCACATCGTTTCTTGGAGGTGAGCCTTAGTTACAGTTATTTGATTTTACTATAATTAGTGTAATTTTACTTATGATACTATGATCTTGGTAGCATGCCCGGGATCGAAGCGTTACACTAAGTTTTCCTTTAAATAACTTAAATTAATAGTAAGGTTTATGGATGATCTAGTGTCACAACCCAGACCTTTGGAGGCATTTTAACTAGTATTTAATCGAATTTGTGGGTTAGGCACAACTACCTGGTGCAGATAGCAAGCACAACTGGCAAGCCAAATTTGCAGGCGTAGGTTGCAGGCACGGATCTGAAGTGTATTTTGCTGGTGCTTTTTTTAGCATAGAGTAAAGTCAGTTCTTGACCCAAAACTGAACTTTATTGATTTACTTTGAGGGAAGTTTTGAGATCTAGAGATCTTTTTTCCTTCACTCCGATTCCTTGCGCGAGCCACCTGCACAGTCCAAGAAACACACCCACAAGGCAGGAGATGTTGCCACAATTCATCCACTATTTCTTGGTCACGCGACGGGGGAGGGAGGAGAGTCTAGTGTAGATCGGGAAGGAGAGGGGTGAGGGTGCTGCCGTGTGCTTGGTCGTGTTGTCACTGTAGGGAGAGGAGAAGGAGGAAGGGCACTGTGGAGCCACCACCTCTTGCCATTACTCTCCATTCCGCCCCTACCGTAGAGAGGAGAAGATGATAGGAGGGGGCCAAGAGAGAGAAGGGCAATGGAGGAGAGGAGGAGGAGGAGGAAGACCGGAGCTCTGTCGCCACCATCGACCTACAGTGAATGGGGGGTAGAGGGGAAGACAGAGGAGAAGAGAGGTGAAGGAGAAGGAGAAGAGGAAGAGATGAGGGGAAGTTGCAGATCGTCGTGCTGCTGATCCTCCATCGTCTCTGCCAAGCCGCTGTCGTCATCCCTATGGAGCGAGAGAGGAGCAGAGAGAGTTGCAGAGAAAGGGAGAAGAAGGACAACAGTGGAAGAGGAGAGAGAGAGAGAGAGAGAGAGAGAGAGAGGGAGAGAGCAGAGATGAGAGAGGGAGAGAGGGGCAGTGGGAAAGAGAGAGAGAAGGAGGTGAGGTGCACCTTGGTTGCCGTCGTAACGTTGTGTTGCCGCCATGTCATCGTGCTGGGGGTTTGTCATTGCGTCGCCACTCCACGCCGTTGCCACAACCAAGTGGGTGTTGGAACTGTCACTAGTGAACCGTACACACTCTGTGGTCTTTTTCTTATTGAAAATTGGAATATAGGGCATGATAGTGTGTTTCTCTCGTATTTATAGATGTTTTGGTAATTTTTAGATAATTTATGATAATTTTAGAATGGCATTGGCTTTAGTTGTAATAAAATTAATTATTTTTAAGTCCTTAACATTATGTTTTATTACATGTTAGTCTTTGGACTTATAATATTTACTTCTTAGCAGGCTGAGGTTTATGTAAACTACATTTAGATCCTTAACTTTTATGTTTTATGGCATGCTAGTCTTTAAATTTGTAAGAATTACTTCTTAGTCCCTTGAATTTCAATTTAATTACATTTAGGTCCTTGAACTTTGTGGAAATTACATTAGGTCCCCTAGGATTTATGTAAGTTACATTTAGACCCCTAATGATTATTTTTAGTGGTCTTAGCATGTTTAACATTATAATAACCCAATAGGGGTGATGGAACACTAATAATTAAGATAATCATTAGAATGACTCTAAGGAATATCTAAAATGAGTTAGTAAGTTCCTACTCGAAGTATAATTAAAATAAAAGACTATATGACTTAGAAATACTAAGTCTTTTTTCCTAAATGGCTTAAATGGATTTTAGTGTTAATGTTTGACCCTAGAAATAAATGTTGATTAGTCTCTGGTACGGTGCGCTGAAATAAGTGTTCAGTGGCACTGTTTAGACGTAGTTTCAATTGGTGTCTCGTCTTGCAAGTCATTAGGGACTTCGAGATAGGACTGTAAATGGGTCGGGTATAACCCGTTAACCTAAGTCAACCCGACTCATTAAGAACGGATTAAGGTAGAGCTTTTGTATACCCGTTGACCTGTTAACCCGTCACCTGCTAACCCATAAATTTAATGGGTCAGGGTTTGGATAGTATACTACGGGTAACCCGTTAACCCATTAACTCGGAGGTAATTAAGTAAATTTACCTAAACCCTAACATTTTAACATAAAATATAAATACAACTATAAGTATATATAACCGTCGACACACATTTTAACCCTAACATTTTACTTCACAAATCATAGCTGACACAGACACTTCACGCCCTGCCCCCCGGTCCCCCGATCCACGTAAGCCCTAACCAAAGACTCAGAGAGGCAGAGACACAAGTCGTCGACTCTCTCCCCGCGACAGGCGACGACGCGATGCCCGAGTCTCTCCCTCGAGTCGGTAGCCGACTCTCCACCTCTCGAGTCTCTCCCTCTCTCGCTCTTGACTCTCCGGCACCAGTAGTCTCTCCCTCTTCGGTGGTCGACAGGCACTAAATAAGACAATTTAAGAATTTTTTTTATGAGAATAATTGAATAAGAAAAGCTTGCACTGTTTAAGATTTAATTATTAAGGATAGAAACAAAAAATAAAAAACTTTGATGTCATGCAACAGCCATCCATGGCTGTAACTTTGAATATCAATAGATATAGACAACCTACTAATCTATAGTCCAAGCAAAAAACAAATCCAATAAGTACATGATTTGTTTTATGATTAATGTAATTACTCCAACTCAATTGACTATGATACATGTATAGTAATGATTTTCACAGTAAAATTATCTAGTCAATATCATAGCTGGAAGGTTCAGATAAAGACCCAACTCAGAATTGAATATAAATGGGTTCATTCAGAATGTAAGACAACAGGTAAAGTCTGGACTATGATGTTAAAAACATTGTTGTTTACTAGTATTGTTAATATATATGTCATGTTATGTTGGTTACTGTGACCATGCCGGACCCGGAGGGAGGCGGGAAAGGGATCACAGCCATGCCAATGGATGGCGAAGGCGCAAGGATAGGATAAAAAGAAAAAAGGAAAAGGAGTGGCCACCTGGTCTTTTAGGGAAAGACGAGGAAAACCACAAATGGATGAATGCATGCATGGGATGCAGATGGGAAGGCTGGATGTCTGCTAACCAGAGGA